>BMAO01024183.1:0-30671 GCA_019973975.1 Trichonephila clavata
AAAGAAGTCCGTGTACGCCACTGGTTATTAAAAGTCTGTGTCGCCACTGGGATTTAGAATTGATATTCTTCGTTCCTCCGTGTGTCAGAATAAAATGCGGGAAAAGTTTGTTCTTTACTAGGTGTATGAATACAAACTACCTGAAAAATATAAATTGGTGTTTAACTTTTTTAAATAAATCTCTATTTATAAAAATGGATGTTTGTATATATGAAATCGCTTCACTCCAACACACCGTTCAAACGATCACTATGAAAATTGGCATGTATATGTATTTTTTTGTGGAGAAGGTTTTCGTGCCAATCCATTTTGTTGAAGCTCCACACCAGGTGGCGCTACAGCAAAGCAACTTCTGAACCTTTTAATCAATCGCTAAGTTGCCAACAAGGTCGCCAAAAACGATGTCACCTTGGGCTGTATCACAACATTTCGCTATGTTTCCATTGAATCGCCCTTATAATGTAAGGAATGGTGTTTCTTGCGAATATTATAATTTTAACATAAATTAAATACAACAGAAAGTAATATTAACGTATCACACATCCAAATATAAACTATGTACACTATTTTAAGAGTTCATTACACAAAATTTGTAACAATATATTCTTTTGCTAGCAGAGATTAGCTTAGGAAGGTGTTTTCAAAAATCGACCCACAAGAGAGTTACGGGACGTTATAAATAAATAAACTTTTTAGCAGCTATTAGACCTTTAGACTAAAAATTTAACAAATATTGTTTTTTTGTTCAGCTGAAATATGCAAAAACTTTTTCTTTTTAATTTGCAATTCACTTAATAGTAACTCATTAAAAACTTCTTTATTCTTCTATCTGTATTGTTTAATTTTTCAATTCACCCGAGCGAAGAACGGGTATACCAGCTAGTTAACTTATAAAAGTGTTCGTCACATTTTTCGCGTGCTTATGCCTATGCTGCAGTTTTATTTTCATTTTAATGAGGAAAACACACAGTTTACCTGTAAAAGGAATGAATTTAGACACAATATTTAATTCAACATTTTATTTTACCACAGAGAATTCCTTTTCTTAACTTCTAGCCTACGATTTATAAGGAAATATAGATTTCAGTTTTCGTACATCACACACACAGGACAAAAGGGCAACCATGTATTTCTTAAAATTTTGGTCGTTGCCATACCAGAGAAACAGAGTCGCAGCTGTCAGTTGCGCGTCAAATAATAATTCACTTCCGGACGTTGGCAACAGCTGGGACGTCGTCTGATTAATTTATGACCTCGAAATTAAACTTCCACTTCAGCAGCTTTTAAAATACGAAGTGACGGGCAACGCATTTGGTGCCCCATTCATTACACGGGAACGTTTTTGTTGTCGAATGAACATCCTAATTTCAGGTGAGATGGGGACTACGCTTTGGTAACCTTTGGTGATGATGATGGAAGAGCGGCGAAACTTGGCATTTTTAGCAGAATACTTATTTTAGAAGTGCATATCAAGCCGTCATCTGTAGCGCACAGCAGAGAGATTACCTATAATTCATAAGTTTTATGGTACATTTAGCGTTGAATTAGAATTGAGAAAAAGAAGATGAATCTTGTTGATTTGAATCGAACTCGATGGTAACAGGCACTCTGTACAAAATTCCGCATCGTGCGGTAGGAAAAATTGAGGCGCCCCCTTTAAAAGCTCATAATTCTTTTATAGAATTTGAGTTTTCATTTCTTTAACCTCTAGATCAGGGGTCGGCAACCTGTGGCACGTGGTACAATTCTCAGTGGCACTCTGCACTACTCTACAAATTCGTCAATTTTTGAGTGGATAAAAGATAAACTCTAAAAGATAAACAAAAAGATAAATTTATAACTATTTTTATAAATTATTATTGAATGTCATTGCTAGAGAGATTTGATTCTTTGAAGGTGTATTTATTACAAATGAATGCTCAAATTTTTATCAAATTTGGAATTACAAATTATACCCATGATTTAGCGATATGAAAATAGAGCAAAGCAAGCATTTGGTTCGCATTAAAATTTTTATTTAACTATGATGAAGAGAAATACTTAAATTTTATGTTGTCTATTTCTTACTTTAATAAATATGTTTAAAAATGTACAACTTTAATTTCTTTTATTATTGTTGAAGAAATGGTAATATTTTATGCTGTTCATTTTTACATTAAGAAATATCTCTAAATGACGCAAAATTAATGTATTATAAAACAGTTAATCTATATTATCGCGGAAAGCGAATTGTTTAAAAAAATGTCCTACTGTGTTGTACGCTGTATCATATTGGTAGAATGGTTTGGCACGCCACAGCTAAAAGGTTGCCGACCCCTGCTCTAGATCATAGGTTCCCAACCTTTTATGAATTGGCGCCCCCTTTTCTAATGAATATTTCGATACCACCCCCCACCCCCTCCAGAGATATAAGAGCGTACATAATGCATGGTGAAAACACGTATTTAATTTTTAAAAAAATATTCTATTACTAATAGAATATATTTTTTGTGATTTGTGTTTTCCAAAGGCTTCCAATTTTTTTTTTTTTTTTTTACTTGCAAATCTGAAATAGCTATTGCGTCGAATATACAATTTTAAATACATACAATCAACATAAGGTAACCAGTATTAAAGTTTACTTTTGTCAGGACATAATCAGCGTATTTTTTTAGTCTGTTTTGACTACATTTGGTTAATCTGCCCATAACCCTCCATACTGTCTTAAAACCCCCAAGCTTATTCCGAGTCTCTTACTGCCCCCCCCCTGAAAGCCTCAAACGCTCATAAGGGGGCGTTATCGCCCACAGTGAGAACCTATGCTCTAGATCTATGTTTTATTAAAGGTATCAAAATAAGTTGGAAATAGCAAAACCTCAATTTTAAGACTGTGTGTATGTGTGTTGACATGCTTTTTACAACATACATTTTTTAAAATGTTATTTGTATATCTCGTAAGGTAGTATTACCTTTTTTATACATCTTTTATCATTTATTTGAAAAGTTGCTCGAAGAATAGATTAAAGTCATGCAGAAAATGAAACAGAATATGCTTATTATTATAAATATGCATATCAATATAAATATGCATATTTAAAATAAGAACATGCAAAAGTAAAATATTTTCTTTTGAAAAGTGTTTACCTATAAATCTTGCTTATTTTCTTTTCAACCCTACAATGTTAATACGGCCGTAATAGTCTAGTTTTTCTAGTCTTAAACTCGTGGTCGACGTGTTACGAGTTCCAGCCCTAGAGCCACCATGCCAAGAAGTTGATATACATTAAATCTGTAGAGGCTCAAAGACCTCGTTGCCGTGGTGTGGAAGCTTGGGGAGGATTCGTCCTCATTATTTGACCATGGTTCAAAATTTCGAGGTACCAATAGCCCTCGTGCTGCTTTGCAGGGCGACATTAATTAACACTTACTCACCCTACAATAGTCACGTTCGAGCATTTTTTTTCATGGAAAAAATTTCCGATTTCGTGTTTTATTATTTAACCATTACGTGAAAACGACTCTGACATCAGGTCTTCGAAAGAATCGGGAATCGTGGATGATAATCGACCGAAACATGGGTTCGATGGTATATGACTCCGCCAACATGACTATCTTATCGTTGAAAAGAAAATATTTTGAAAAATTTCAATAAAAATATATTTAATTAACGCTTTCCTTGTGTGATAAGAGAGAAATATCGTTCTCTTTACGTAGCCATGGATCAATTCGACTAAACAAGTATTCGATAACTAACTCTGTGCTGCAACACTAATTAGTTGAATAGCGAAGTAAAAACAAACAATTTAGTAAAAGATTATAGATACGAGATTTAAAGCATTTTCTTATATCAAAGCTTTTTTATATATATCTTCAAACAGAATTTCTAATCAAAATAGTTAGTATAATAACTATGCTTTGGGCCAAAACATTATCGTTGTGTAAATTTTGTTACTTAAAACCCAGGTGGATATCCCCTATTTGCCTTGTCCTTTTTTGTGATGCAAATGCGTGAAATCCGTGGACAAATGATCCTATGGAAGATTGAGAAAAACAAAGCCATTTATAATCATTTGTCTAGAAGGCATCGCCCAACACATCAGCAGCTGATTCGATACAAGGAAAATTACACAACCGCCATCATTAAGAAATAATAGCCTTACAGCTTGCAGATGGATTTCTCGGCTCTCTTTCTCGCATTCATGAATGTGAAAGAGAATCAAGTAAAATCACTTACATGTCTTCAAGACAATTATAACTACGTTTCTGAATACAACTCTAAACTTAGAGGAAAAATAATCAATACTATATTGTCGTAAATTGTTAAGCTAAAAAATCAGGATCTTATACATTTGTCTAATAAAGTAATTACTTTTGGCTGAATCGATTTTATTATCTTCCCAATAGTATACAGTACAGGTATTTATTATTTCACATTTTACATCACACAAATGTAATTTACTTTTGCAATTTGCCACGGGCGCGCGTTATACACCATACTCTTAACAAACCGATTTTACAATTCCACATGTTTTTTTTCTATCGAGTTGTGGGTTCAAATCAGTGGCGTAATGAAAAATACTAGGGCCAAAATTCAGAGATGAAATGCTGACCACGCTTTTGTCTTCAGAACGGAGCTAATAGCTATCATGTGTGATCTTTCATTAATTATAACAACATACAAGACCAAGCTTTTTCTGAAATTTGGATCCTGACAGACAGCCGATCCTCCATCCAACATTTATCGAATTGGTCATCTATCGGTGACAGCACCAGCAGGAGTATTCTACACCTTTTTAAACGGCTTTCAGTTCGGCACCCTATCCATCTACAGTAGGTCAATTCTCATGTAGGCCTGCCCGGAAACGAAGTAGCGGATGACTTTGCGAAGGCGATCCTGTGGATCCGGAAGACCACATGGTCCTTACGTCGACCGAGATCTATTCCAGGGCTAAAGAATTAATATGTAGAACCTGAGTTGTCCCTCCTGTACACCCTTGGTACTTTCGAAGACACCCTGGATCCACCGTATCATTCAAGGGTTCTAGATCTTATCAGACTATATTCTCGCAGTTTTCTACTGCATGAGTTTTGATGGTGGCAGAAGAAGCTTCCCAATTTGCACCAAATGGGACATTGGTCCTTTTTTTCCTCAACACATTCTGCAATGTCTAAATTTTCTTGTGAGGAGGCTGTTGCTTCCCCCCTGCTGTTCTTGGACTTTGTGCAGATTTAAGGGCTCATGGATCTGGTCTAGTTTCTCTAGACCAGATGGGGATCAGTTCCACCACCCCTAGGGCCCTTCTGCAAAGTCAGGTTTTGGACCCCAAGCCACATGTTTCAAAGGACTGCAAAATCATAAGATAACATAGGTTTTTAGCCCCCTAGAATCCTGCCTTCCTCCTTCCCGATGATGTGGGGGGGGATGTACGTTACGCCACTGGTTCCAGTCCTGATGCCACTAAGATTTGTTGAGTAGAATAGTTAATTCACGTTTACTCTGCCGAGGCTCATTGTCTAGATGTTGTCTTGGTATGGAAGTAAGGAGAGAGAAGTTCCAGCTCAGGTGTCGTCCATATATCACTTGACCGTAATTTCAAAATTACGAAGTGCGTCACCAATAGCCCTCGTGTTGCTTTAGATTGAACGTAATTTCAAATCAATCAATCAGGCGTCATCTTTATCGCTTGCCTTACAGTCAGTACATAC
Organism: Trichonephila clavata; assembly: GCA_019973975.1. Classification (NCBI taxonomy): domain Eukaryota; kingdom Metazoa; phylum Arthropoda; class Arachnida; order Araneae; family Nephilidae; genus Trichonephila; species Trichonephila clavata. The sequence continues at coordinate 5,686 of BMAO01024183.1, forward strand.
TCCATCCTATTGTTCTACGGTGGTGTTAATTAAATTCAAAAATTGTGAAATTTCTTCAAAATTCCGATAACAGAACAACCACCCCCAAGGGGGGGGGGAGTGGGCGTGTTTTATTAACGTTGCACCAGAAAGCACACGAGGGCAATGAAAGACGAATTTCGTAATTTAGAACCCCGGTCAAGTGACGAGAACGGGGTGCACCCATCTCTTTAAACCATCACACGACGTCACTGGAGGACATTGAACTATAACAGATTTAGCGCGCTTCGACCCTCTACACGGGGGATCTTCAGTTGCACTAGCGCTCGAACTCATGACACGCTGGCCACATGCTCATGACTATGGCTACTAGGGAAGGGGGAGGAGATGAAAGGGAAGAAACAAAAGCATAGAACCTGATTGACATAAACCCCGGCTTCTCCTCAGGAAAAAAGAATTAAGTTTGTAAGGAATTGCCCGTGTGTGAGAGGGTTGAAAAGATTAGCCATAGACACAAATTCATTAGCCATAGACACAAATTCATTAGCCATAGACACAAATTCAACAACTCAAACTAAGAAATGCACCAATTATTAAATACGTGAAATAATCGCTGGGTAGATGAGATACTAGGAGAATTAACAATAAACTGGATCACTTAGGTCTAAGCGATACAACTTCTAATTCAGTTCATTCTAATACAAATTTAACACTTAATTGACCAAATCGTCAATCTTAATATTAATCAAATAAGTAACGAAGTTCTCTTGCCTACCTTCACGCTAACCAATCACTGCCATCCGTTAGCAGTCTATATAACGGGTGGGCAGACTTTTCCGGGGTAAGGGCTACTTCTAATTTTTTCAAGGTGTTGCGGTCCGCTCAGTGGCGTAGATGTAGTGAACTAAAAGAAAGTATACAATACATTTGGACCTCCATTTTACGAATATCTCTATTTCGCGAACTTTTTCCTGGAACCAAGAACATTTTAGGATTTTCTACGTAAAATAGCCTCCAAATAGCGAAGTGCGTTTTCTATTCAACGAAATTTTTTCTTATAATTCGATTTTTTTTCTCCGTATTTTTTAAAATACTTTATTTACTCGAATCTAAGCCACACTTTTTACCCAAAGTTGATGCTACCGAAAATCAAGCGTGGCTTATAATCGAAGAGGGGAAACACGTGTTGGATGGGGTATTTAGAGCAATTACAGCTTTATGCATGTGTTTAAAAGTTTTCGTACTGACAAAATAATATAATTACTCGCTTCTTATTAGTTTTCCTTTTAAATTTGTTTTTATTTCGTAAAATTGGATTTCGATAAAAAAATTTACAGACATTTTTTTTTTATTTTCACAAAACCTTGAGAATTTGGGGGTGCGGCTTAGAATCGAATGAATAAGGTATTTCTAGACCTTCGTATGATGGAATGATTATTAGGTCTTAGAGAAGGCGGTCACCACAAAATGTCTTGGCGATCCACCGGTCGATCGTGATCGACTTTAGGCCCACCCCGGCTATATAACCTTTCTCTCTCTCGAAAGTTGAATCTTTATATCCAAGTCTATATATAATTCACAAAATCACATCTTCTTCGGAGGAGGAGAGTTTACAATAGAATAAATTTTAAAGACCCATTTTTCCCCAAGAGGACTATTAATAAGAACAACACGAATAGACCCGTTACAAGTTGCAGTCAAAGAATCCCAAATTTGAAGACATAAAAATTCCATTATTAAAATTTTTACGTTTTTTATGAGAATGATTCAAACTATTAACATTTTCGAAATGTCTCCATACCAAATACAGTCTTACATACTTTTCTTTCCTTCCTCGTTTCAAGCAATTAGGGAAGGAAAACCTTTAGATCTCAGACGGGAGGTGAATATTTTTCCATTCGGGACTCCAGCCTTGACACCCTTAGTTCGTACGACCCTGGCAGAGGATGGAGAGAAAGTGATATCCTTCCCAACTCAGGGCCGCTGATCTCGTTTTTCCCCGTGGCATCCCGTTTCTCCGCTAACGCCGCCCTCACCGCTTTGTGCGATGATTGCTCAGGTAATAACCCCAGAGCTCCGATGACGAAATCCATTTGAAGTTGTATCATTTGCTCGACAAGAAGAAGAGAGAGGTTCCGGAATTTCTAGAATATAATCGCCGTTTAGGAAATTCTTTTTTCCCCGAAGGTATTTATTTTTAGATATCACGTTAAAAAGTGTTCGGAAATGTTTGTTTTTTTAAAGTAAAAATTTTTCATAGGACCATAAGATTGCTAGTATGTTTGATTAGACGTAAAATATATGTAAGTAAAAAGCATTTGAAAAATACAAAACAATGTGTAGTGTTTTGGGATCAATGTGTCAATTCAATTTGGATCCATGTGTAGTTTCATCAGACTGTTTCCATTTGTTCAAATATACTTTACTAGCTGGTACACCCGTTCTTCACACAGGTTGAATTGAAAAATTAAAAGATAAAGAAATTTTTAATGAGTTAATTTTACGTGAATTGCAATTTAAACAAAAAAAAAAAGCTTTTACAAAAAAGCTTTCCAAATACTCATACAAAAGGTAACTCATAACAAGTAAATGTGCGTGACTCGCAGTCTCACAAACTGAAGCGCAAATCGACTGCCCCCTTTCGATTAAATGAGTAATAATAGTAAGCCTGAGCCTAGACATAGATGATAGGCATGACATAATGCAGTTCTGCAACTGTTGTCAATTGCCATATAGTTCGAAATACACAGTTTTTCGGAGAACATGTCCGGAAATAACATTTGAAGATTAAAATTATTCTTCATTCAATCGTCGCCTCAATCATGATCTTATTGAGGTCGATTTGAGAGCCAGATAAGCCCCCCCCCCATCGAAGCCGAGGCCATGGGGCTGGGCTCAGTTTGCCCACACCTTAAAACGTCTCTGCTCAAGCAGTGCGAAGAATATTGATGATAAGCTTCGTAATTTTAAGCACGGACAATTAACGAAGACGACGCTTTACCTGGTACCTAATTTTCTTGCTTTCAGAACACATTGTGACTGAGGGAACCTTGTGTTTATGGTTACAAACCCGTGGGTGGTGTGTCATAAGTTCGAGCCCTTATCCCACTGGAGACCTGCCACGTAGAGGGACTGATGCACGTTAAGTTTGTCGTGGTTCAATAACTCACGGTGGCGTGGTGTAGAAGTTAGGAGAGTGGAGTACCCAGCTGAGGTGTCATCTATACGTTCCTTGATTACATTTAGAACGTATTTGGGGTGCGATAACCAAGTGGCGATCATGATAAAGATTCACTATAGCCAGTGGCACACACAAGGGTGTGTCCTAGATGTCTGGAGCCCCCAAAGCCCTTGAGTTTTTTTCGATTGATGATAATCCTATTAAAATAGCGTAAAATTTAATTAAGTACTTGTTATTAACAATTTATTTTAGTAATTAATGCTAAGTTTTAATTCAATATTGCCAATATTTTATTTTTTACTGTTTTTTTGTTAACAAAATCGACAAAATCAGAAGAATCAATTGGTGTTGTGTTGAGGCATGATACGAGTTGGGGGACTTTCGACCATGGACCTTGAAAAATTTTTGTGTTCGCTACTGACTATAACTGCTCTATAAGACGCTAATATTTTCCCGTAATAAGTGGATGTCTATGGGGAATACAGTGGCGTAACGTACACCCCCGCATTGCGAGAAGCCCATGATTCTAGTGGGCCCAAAGCCTGACTGACGCCAAATACATATAGTTTTGAAATTGTTTGTAAGATCCTACTTGGGGTCTAAAACCTGACTTTGCAGGGGGACCCTAATATTCGCCTTTACGCCACTGGGTAAATATATGCAATATAGAACATAGGGTCTCCCTGCAAAGTCAGGTTTTGGAACCCAAGTAGGATTTTACAAAGGTGTCAGTCAGGCTTTGGGCCCCCTAGAATCCTGCCTCACCCCTACGATGTTGGGGGTGGCGGGGGTGTACGTTGTGCCCCTGGTATAGAATATGGAACAACAGATATGATACACTTTATAATGAAATGAGCCTCAAAGGGTGTTATCGTGTGGAAATCTGGTGAATGTGAACAACCAATTTAAATGTCGTGTTCTCTCATCATTTAAGCGTCGAGGCCGAAAAGCCCATTGTACAGCCTCAAGGCGACGTCATGCAACTAAAATGCGTCCTTTTAAGATTTTTGTTTACATCGCAGCTGGACAGCCGCCACCATAATAACGATCTCCAAATGCCGTCGCATTAGCATGCCCGCCTAACACATGCCGTTGGCCCGCGGGGCAGGTGAGCAACAACGCGGAAGAAACACTGGGCGCGTGAAAAAAGGTTTTTTCCCACGCTCATCGCAGAAGTCAATGAGTAAATAAAAACACGTCTTTAAGGACTAATGAAGTAGCGCAGGTGAAAGCGCGCGCGCTGCAGCGGCAGGTGAACTCGCGCGGCAGATGGCGAAGGGGACCCTGGGAAAAATAGACGTGGTCTCTTCTGGAATGTCGCATCTGGGATTACTCACTCCTCAAGAAGGGGGAAGGGGGTGTCAACCGTTCGAGATGGTGGAATGCGACATCACCTGTGCATGACTCGAGGAACAGATTGAAAGCTTAGGAAATTCTTATCCCCCTCCCACTTAAGGGACGGTGGGAGGCTGTGTAGGACCATTCAGGGAGAAGTGGTGAGATGCTTTGTGTTGAGATGAGTGATATAGTAGATATATAGATGATTATAGATCCGACATTTGCTACGGAGATGTAATTTTTTCAGTCTTTATATTGTGGTTCAAGTGTTAATATTTGGCATATTTTGGCCTTTGTTAACCTCAAAACTGCGCCTTGACTTGTTGCATGTTTCTCAATTTGAACCCGGAAATAAATTTAAAAAAAACTATATTTATACATTGTTTCGCATTATTATTACATCCATAGAATTCTTTATCGCCATTTAAGGCAATGACGGACAGAACTGTCTACCCAGAGCAACGATACTCAACTTTTTATTCTGCTGTGCCGCAAGCATATGCTAGTTATTTTACGTGGGCCGCAAAGAGAGGTTAAAAGGGGGGGGGGGGAATGCTTTAAGACCAAGATAACATTATCGGAAATTTAAAAAATGAAAAATCGATCCAAGTATTATAACTCCTGTTTTGCTTTTTTTAATTATTAATTTTTTTTAATTTTTATTTTGTCACTAACACTAAATTAAAAAGAATTTAAGAAACACTCCATCACACAATTTTTGCATCAGTGAACGGTTTCATATGATTACCAATAATTTAACAAACTGTTTAGGATGTCTTTGTTACTACTGTGGCATTAACACTGACAAAACGCTTTGTTGCTGTTGCAAAGAATATTCAATAAAGCCTATTTATATATATATATATATATATATATCACCTCTTGAAAGAGAAAAAGGGTCATTGAATGATTCCTGTTTATTGGTATTTTTTGAATACAACACTTTCGTGACAAATCAAACAAGCACTGATCCATGTTTGATTTTCACTACAAAACAGTCAACCTCCAAATCGTTCAAATATTTTTCGCTTGCATGGGATGAAAATTTTTTCAAAATTAGTTCCATCCAGAAAATTGTCACTATTCCACTATTCTCTGTTATCATTTACCGTAACCGTTACAAATAGAAACAGAACATGAATTCGCAGCCGCACGACATCGACATCAAAAAAGCAAAATTGATATATTTGATATCTTGTCAAAGAATTTCCCACCAAATTTTTAATACATTGTCTAAAATAAAAGAATTTCCCAGAGCAATGGGTCATGACCGGGCCACTTAAAAAGACTCGGTGGGTTAGCAGGTTGAGTATCGCTGACCTAAAGGCTCTATGTGTGTTTCTACCGCCACAAATTTTGAAACAAATGTAAAGAAATTTTCAGTCAAAGACTGATTCTGTTAATTGCAAATGCGAATATTTTTATGCATATTTGAATATTTTTTTTTTCCATATGCAAATCGTCGTTCTGAAAATTTGTACAGAAATTAATTAAAAACCTTTTGGGCATGCGTAAAAAGTGGAACCCAGCCTAACAAAGATATACTAAATTAATAAAATACGTTTATTTCCTTTTTTGTTTGCTTACAAATTAGAAGGGGGGGGGGCAAGAAAAACACACACAGAGAGAGTCAATACAGCTGTACTCATTCATCAATAAAACGGAATTTTCAAAATATATTACGACCCTCCGTGTAGAGGGGCCGTTGCACGGTAAATCTGTCAGTGCTCAAAGTGCTTCCATTGGCGAGGTGAGGTAGTCTGCAAAAAGGTGTGAGAACTCAGGTGTCATCCTTATCACTTGACCGTGGGTCAAAATTACGAGGTCCGTCGCCAATATCCTTCATGTTGTTTTGCATTGTGATACCAGGAGCGTAGCTACTGCCGTATCAATGATACGGGGCCCCCAAGCTTCAGAGGCCTCAATGTGTGTAGGCAAAATATCCTAAGCTGTCAAGGGGCTTAAAAAAAGACTCCCCCCCAAGAAATTTTGATACCGGGCCCACTCAGGAGACTTGCTACGCCAATATGTGCGACGTTAACAAATACACAACTCAAAATGTTACCTTTAGTTCTTACTTTTAGTTATTAAGTTTATATTTTACGTTTTATAGAAAACTACATATTTTTGACCACCAAATACATCTATTTTTATTTTTTAAAAACTCCTTAAAAGTTTGTGCCCTATGACACCTGAAAACCATCGATATAGTCAATAGAAATTTCTAAATAAATTTTGGCAGTTTGATAAGATATCAGCTCCGGTTCTCTAATTTTTACGCGTGACAACCTTCTTAATGATTGCAAGCATTAGCAAAGACCTGCCAAGAGATAGATAAAATAATTGAAACAAGGGCTCCACATGATAGTGAAAAGGAAACAATATGGGCAAACACATGATAGGTTGTTCTAGAACAGTATTTCTCAATCTCGGTTCACAAAAAATATTTGCCAACCCTATTTGCCAGTCTTTATAATTGAGAGTCTTGCCGGTCTTTTAAATTGTATTATCTACAGCAGAGTATCTAAACTATTACCGCTTGTGGGCCACATTGCAAAAATAATTTTTTTTCTGGGCCGCACATACATTATATATTTTTTTAAACAAATTGAAATAAAAATTAACTCTATGTAGTTTTATTAAAATAAATAAACTTATTTTTATTATAATTTTTCAAAATTTGAATTAGACATGAATAGGTACACATTTATTTTAAATTTGTAAGAGTTTCTTTTCATTTAGTTTAGATTTCATAAAAAGGGGGGGGGGGATCAAGTGAATGAGATGGATGAATTTGCGTTTGTGTTGAACAATCAAATCGATATCGGGTTCAACAGACGAAGTTGCAATTCTTAATGCATTTACAAGATGTTTGTCAGTGATCTTTGTCCTATTTCTCTCTTTTTTTTCTTTCTTGTATGCTTCATTCTTGGAAAATAACTGTTCACAAATATAAGTACTGCCAAAAGCTGTGAAGACATTAATAAAGTATGAGTGTAAAAATGAGGATATTTATCGCGTGGTGTTGGTAATCTTTATAAAACTCCAGTATAGAAACATTCCCAAATTTTTCTTTCAGTTGAATGTCATTTTGCAGTTCAATGCATTCCATTTGAAGATTTGAAGGTTATTTATTTCTAGAGAAAACGGGGTAGAAAAAATATTGAAATACTCTTCGTTTTTTCGAAAATTTTGAAATCTTCTTTCAAACTTTTCAAGCCCCTCAGGGCTCACCTTCTTTAGGTGAGTACGGGTGTCACAATCCCGAGGTGCCCTAGTGATCTTTTCCTTTTCCCACGGGGTTTGCTGTCTTTGGTAAACACGGGCTTCACGAACCCGGGGTACCCTAGTGATCCTTCTCTATTTTCGACCCTCTTTCTTGTCATTCAATTCATTCTTTCTTTCTCTTCCCGTCTAGACCACAGATATTAAAACAAATGTTTGGCGCAGTATAGCCGAGATCGGCTCTTGCGCCAATAAACCCGAAAATCACTCACTCACTCAAACTTTTCAATTAAATCGAAAATTAACGCAGCATATTTTGTGCATACATTTATTTTTTTAAATAGAAATGTGTAAATTGAAATATTTTCATAAATTGTGTTTGGGCCGCACTTTAGACAAGCATGATCAACAGCAGAGGTTCCCAATATTTTTTGTCTTGTAGACTCCTTGCCATGTTTTTCGGTTTGGAGTAGATCCCAGCTTACGTAATATTAAAAAAATTTTACAAATTTATTAACTTAAATGTCTTTATATGACAGCTGGTATAGAGCTACTTCAAAAGATTTTTTTTAGTGAAGTTGAGAAACTTAACACATGCTAATTAATTAAAAGTTTAAGTGATGCATAAAATAACTGATTAAAAAACAAATGTTCATAATGATAGGGATGAATCTGGTGTTTCAATAACAGATTTTCAGCATTTGTCATCAGTTTTGTCAGGTTTAATCCTAAATTTCTTCAGTTAGAAGTGTCCAGCTGACAACTACGCTGTAACTCCTCTCTAGGAAAAGCAATTTAAAACGTCCCCCAATACTCTATAATTCCAGATAAATAACAGGTCTCTTTAAAGCCAAAATTGCTGACATCTGTTTCTAAACTTTATTGTAAGATCTCCGTTATTTCCTATTTCAATCAGTTCCTCTTGTAATATGACATTTTTTTTTTCAATAAGACCATAGGAATTTATTGCCTTCTGTGATAAATACCAAGTAAAAGCATTCTCAAGCCTAGTTTCAAAATCTCAGTAAAGGGGATTTAAATGCTGAATCTAGGTTAAAACGTCATTTTCTTGGCAGATTGTCTATGACCAACTGAGAAACTAGGAAAATTCTCTACGTCCAATATTATACTACTTTAAATTCTGGCAAGAATGGCTGAAGTTATGGTCCTTGTTTTAATTAAATTTATGGTGTCACGTAACTGCAAATTAGCCTCATTAAATTTAGTAAATAAATATATTTAATAGGTAAAATCTAGTTTTCATTTGGTTAAATTTTCTTTTAAAAATAAAATCACGATTTGGTTTAATGAGAACAACGTCGTAGACCCCCATTTACACCTCATGGACCCCCAAATTATTTTCTTGCTTTTGTCGACCCCTTGCAGATCATCATAGATCCCTGGGGGTCTATATAGACCACTTTGGGAATCACTGGTCTACAGTGTAGATAATGTGAAAATGGTTAGAAATGAACTGGTAAAAAAAATAGTTGGAGTTCCACAATCAGTGCCGGATTACTCATTAGAGAGAGCGGCGGAGTAGACGATTGCCAATGGGTCTGTGACGTCGTCACAATGGAGAAATCGCCCCGATTCATGATGTGCTCCACAGCTGGGGGAACACGTGGCTTTGGCGGCATTGTGCCTGGTCGGACAGCTGGACTGTCGGCGACGGTGTGACTGGCAAACACTATGGGCTGGGCATCAATGCATTATTTTTCATTCATAGGCAGTGATTGTCCGACTTGAAAGGCTGGCGCCTCGGCAGATGGCGGCGAGATGTTTCAAGTGCCAGATGTCAGCCAAGCCCTTGTCACCGGTGACCTTTAAGAGGGACCGGAATTTTTGTTATCTCTGCACGAATGAAGGACGTGCATGGCCGAGGTGCCGGGTGCAAAACCTTGAGGCTGCCAATGGGGGTTGATGAGGAGTGTGGGGTGGATCCGCCCCTAGAGTTTAAAAGAGTGGACCCAAGAAAAAGAGAAAAACTCCGTATAGACTCCCACGATAGATTCCGAAACAGGCTGCTGCAGTCGAAGTACGAACTCCGGATATACTCCCACGATAGATTCTCGAAACAGGCTCCTGCGGACGAAGGAAGAAGTGCAATGGCTCCCGATCGACTCCTACGATAGAGCTCCGAGACAGAATCGACGGATCCAGGAAGAAAGCGCGAGGTGAGAGCCTCCCGATCTAATCCCGACGATAGACTCCCGAGATAGAACCCGATGGACTAGCGAGATTGACTCCTGAGACGGTCGACTAAAGAAGACGCGAGGAACGGACACCCATGCAGACACCAATGTTAAATAGAACTAACTGGCTGAATAGCACGAACACCTGTAACTGATTTTTTTTCTCTTTCCAGTGATCTTCTAAATGTTGTACCTCAAATAAACAGTTGATTAGATCCCAGTAAAAAAGTATTCTTTAATAATTAGCTTGGCGTCCACCTGCAATCGAGTTCCACGACGTCACAGGTCCCATGCTTTTTAGGGACCCCAAAAAATTGTGAAAACCAAATATTTAGCTATTTTTTATTGCAAAGGTTAGTTTTTTACTACAGACTTTAATAAATAATTATTGTTTATTTAATATATTTTAGTTAATTTAGTTAATATATTTTTTTAATATGCTGATAATTTGTTATTTTATATCTGCGATGAAATATATTCCTAAAATGTTGTATAATAAATTATTAGGCTACATGGCCCCAATAATTCGACTGCCTAGGGGCCTACCTGTTGTATAATCTAACACTGTCCACAATTCTGTATCAGTAAAGATTATGCCACTAGTTCGAAGTATTTAACCTACCGCCAATAATTTACCGGACCTCAGAGTTAATGTGGCCGTGGTAGCGTAGTGTTAATGGTCACGAATTTGTGGCCGGAGCGTTGTGGGTTCGAGTCCGGTGCCACTGAAAACCCGCCGTGTAGATAGGTCAATGTGCTTTAAATCTGTCACAGCCGATGTCATCATATTGGTATGGGATGGTAGTTATAGGAGGGGGTGGGTGTGCCGTTCAGGTGTCGTTCTCTTCACTTGACCGAGGCTCACAATTACGAGGTCCATCGCCCTTTTTGCGATGTAAAAATAAACCCTAAGGTCCATCGCCTCACAGTGTGATGTTAATATAACTCTCACCCCACCCCCCGTTTTAATACGAATTTCACCCTTGCTGTTTTGAGGCAACGAGAAAAGTATGAACATTTCAAGCAGCTGTTCAGCGAAGCAATCATCAAATCGGGGAAATTACTAAACAAAAGGTTGAAAAACAATGAACAATTGCAAGCTTTTTAGCCATTTTAAAAACAGATGCGATAAAGCCCTTGGAAGGCTGCACAAAAGATACTTGCATGACCAGCGGTCAAAAGACTGTTAGTCATTGATGAAAGGAAATCGAAATTACCCCACACCTACTAAAAAAAGCATAAAACCTAGGTTTTGTGAGTTGCGTTTGCTAGAGTTCAATATATATATTTATAATTATAAGATAAAATCCAAAATTATGAGTTTTAATATTTTCATCAATTTTCCGTATTTCAAATGTTCTTGATCTTACAGCGTCCCCCCCCCCTTAATCCTAATGTTGCGGCCCGCGTGAAATAGCTATCACATGTATGCGCCCCGGCGGAAAAAAAGGTTGAGTACTTCTGGTATATATAATCTGTGTTGGGTCCTGACTCTGAGAAATTCGACATGGATATTGAAGAAGAGAACATTATGAAAACGCGTAAGTGACGAAAAAGCATGAAAGTGTTCTCCAGTTTCGTGGATGAATGTGAAGAAAACTATCAGAATAATGACACTTCAATTGATGGAACTGTTTGGCGAAAAATTCAAGAAGGTGCTGCACCTGGAAGATACCAGCATCATACTATTTTCAGTGAAATATGAGGGCAAAGAGGATATGCGAAACGAAATATTATGAATGGCAAAATTTGGAGTGCGTATTTTCGATTAGATATAAAAACTGTTACGACGAATGAATTTTGCTTTAAATTAAATGATGATATCTGTGGAAGTTACGGAAGTAAAATACAATTTTCCAATTTCTATTATTTCTAAGCATTGTATGCTTAAAATTCAAAAAAAGTATTATGTAATTATTATATTACAATTCTATGTTGTGTTTTATTGCTCATGATAAATTGCGTATTACTTATAATAAAATGGAAAATTATTATAATAAACTGAACCAGGAAGATTCCAGCTTCATACTATTTTCAATGAAATATGAGGGCAAAGGGAATATGCGAAACGAAATATTATGCATGGCAAAATTTGGAGTGCGTATTTTCGATTAGATATAAAAACTGTTACGACGAATGAATTTTGCTTTAAATTAAATGACGATATCTGTGCAAGTTACGGAAGTAAAATACAATTTTCCAATTTCTATTATTTCTAAGCATTGTATGCTTAAAATTCAAAAAAAGTATTATGTAATTATTATATTACAATTCTATGTTGTGTTTTATTGCTCATGATAAATTGCGTATTACTTATAATAAAATGGAAAATTATTATAATAAACTGAACCAGGAAGATTCCAGCTTCATACTATTTTCAATGAAATATGAGGGCAAAGGGGATATGCGAAACGAAATATTCTGAATGGCAAAATTGGGAGTGCGTATTTTCGATTAGATATAAAAACTGTTACGACGAATGAATTTTGCTTTAAATTAAATGACGATATCTGTGCAAGTTACGGAAGTAAAATACAATTTTCCAATTTCTATTTATTTCTAAGCATTGTATGCTTAAAATTCAAAAAAAGCATTATGTAATTATTATATTACAATTCTATGTTGTGTTTTATTGCTCATGTTAAATTGCGTATTACTTATAATAAACTGGAAAATTATTATAATAAACTGAACCAGGAAGATTCCAGCTTCATACTATTTTCAATGAAATATGAGGGCAAAGGATATGCGAAACGAAATATTCTGAATGGCAAAATTGGGAGTGCGTATTTTCGATTAGATATAAAAACTGTTACGACGAATGAATTTTGCTTTAAATTAAATGATGATATCTGTGGAAGTTACGGAAGAAAAATACAATTTTCCAAGTTCTATTTATTTCTAAGCATTGTATGCTTAAAATTCAAAAAAAAAGTATTATGTAATTATTATATTACAATTCTATGTTGTGTTTTATTGCTCATGATAAATTGCGTATTACTTATAATAAAATGGAAAATTATTATAATAAACTGAACCAGGAAGATTCCAGCTTCATACTATTTTCAATGAAATATGAGGGCAAAGTTTATATGCGAAACGAAATATTATGAATGGCAAAATTGGGAGTGCGTATTTTCGATTAGATATAAAAACTGTTACGACGAATGAATTTTGCTTTAAATTAAATGACGATATCTGTGCAAGTTACGGAAGAAAAATACAATTTTGCAATTTCTATTCTTATTTCTAAGCATTGTATGCTTAAAATTAAAAAAAAAAAGATTATGTAATTATTATATTACAATTCTATGTTGTGTTTTATTGCTCATGATAAATTGCGTATTACTTATAATAAACTGGAACATTATTATAATAAACTGAACCAGGAAGATACCAGCTTCATACTATTTTCAATGAAATATGAGGGCAAAGGGAATATGCGAAACGAAATATTATGCATGGCAAAATTTGGAGTGCGTATTTTCGATTAGATATAAAAACTGTTACGACGAATGAATTTTGCTTTAAATTAAATGACGATATCTGTGCAAGTTACGGAAGTAAAATACAATTTTCCAATTTCAATTCTTATTTCTAAGCATTGTATGCTTAAAATTCAAAAAAAGCATTATGTAATTATTATATTACAATTCTATGTTGTGTTTTATTGCTCATGATAAATTGCGTATTACTTATAATAAACTGGAAAATTATTATAATAAACTGAACCAGGAAGATTCCAGCTTCATACTATTTTCAATGAAATATGAGGGCAAAGGGGATATGCGAAACGAAATATTATGCATGGCAAAATTTGGAGTGCGTATTTTCGATTAGATATAAAAACTGTTACGACGAATGAATTTTGCTTTAAATTAAATGACGATATCTGTGCAAGTTACGGAAGAAAAATACAATTTTCCAATTTCTATTCTTATTTCTAAGCATTGTATGCTTAAAATTCAAAAAAAGCATTATGTAATTATTATATTACAATTCTATGTTGTGTTTTATTGCTCATGTTAAATTGCGTATTACTTATAATAAATTGGAAAATTATTATAATAAACTGAACCAGGAAGATTCCAGCTTCATACTATTTTCAATGAAATATGAGGGCAAAGTTTATATGCGAAACGAAATTTTATGAATGGCAAAATTGGGAGTGCGTATTTTCGATTAGATATAAAAACTGTTACGACGAATGAATTTTGCTTTAAATTAAATGACGATATCTGTGCAAGTTACGGAAGAAAAATACAATTTTGCAATTTCTATTCTTATTTCTAAGCATTGTATGCTTAAAATTAAAAAAAAAAAGAATTATGTAATTATTATATTACAATTCTATCTTGTGTTTTATTGCTCATGATAAATTGCGTATTACTTATAATAAACTGGAAAATTATTATAATAAACTGAACCAGGAAGATTCCAGCTTCATACTATTTTCAATGAAATATGAGGGCAAAGGGGATATGCGAAACGAAATATTCTGAATGGCAAAATTGGGAGTGCGTATTTTCGATTAGATATAAAAACTGTTACGACGAATGAATTTTGCTTTAAATTAAATGACGATATCTGTGCAAGTTACGGAAGAAAAATACAATTTTCCAATTTCTATTCTTATTTCTAAGCATTGTATGCTTAAAATTCAAAAAAAAAAGATTATGTAATTATTATATTACAATTCTATGTTGTGTTTTATTGCTCATGATAAATTGCGTATTAATTATAATAAAATGGAAAATTATTATAATAAACTGAACCAGGAAGATTCCAGCTTCATACTATTTTCAATGAAATATGAGGGCAAAGGGGATATGCGAAACGAAATATTATGCATGGCAAAATTTGGAGTGCGTATTTTCGATTAGATATAAAAACTGTTACGACGAATGAATTTTGCTTTAAATTAAATGACGATATCTGTGCAAGTTACGGAAGAAAAATACAATTTTCCAAGTTCTATTCTTATTTCTAAGCATTATATGCTTAAAATTCAAAAAATAAAAGTTTTCTAATTATTACATTACAATTCTATGTTGTGTTTTATTGCTCATGTTAAATTGCGTATTACTTATAATAAATTGGAAAATTATTATAATAAACTGAACCAGGAAGATTCCAGCTTCATACTATTTTCAATGAAATATGAGGGCAAAGTTTATATGCGAAACGAAATTTTATGAATGGCAAAATTGGGAGTGCGTATTTTCGATTAGATATAAAAACTGTTACGACGAATGAATTTTGCTTTAAATTAAATGACGATATCTGTGCAAGTTACGGAAGAAAAATACAATTTTGCAATTTCTATTCTTATTTCTAAGCATTGTATGCTTAAAATTAAAAAAAAAAAGAATTATGTAATTATTATATTACAATTCTATCTTGTGTTTTATTGCTCATGATAAATTGCGTATTACTTATAATAAACTGGAAAATTATTATAATAAACTGAACCAGGAAGATTCCAGCTTCATACTATTTTCAATGAAATATGAGGGCAAAGGGGATATGCGAAACGAAATATTATGCATGGCAAAATTTGGAGTGCGTATTTTCGATTAGATATAAAAACTGTTACGACGAATGAATTTTGCTTTAAATTAAATGACGATATCTGTGCAAGTTACGGAAGAAAAATACAATTTTCCAAGTTCTATTCTTATTTCTAAGCATTGTATGCTTAAAATTCAAAAAAAAAAGTTTATGTAATTATTAATTACAATTCTATGTTGTGTTTTATTGCTCATGATAAATTGCGTATTACTTATAATAAACTGGAAAATTATTATAATAAACTGAACCAGGAAGATTCCAGCTTCATACTATTTTCAATGAAATATGAGGGCAAAGTTTATATGCGAAACGAAATTTTATGAATGGCAAAATTGGGAGTGCGTATTTTCGATTAGATATAAAAACTGTTACGACGAATGAATTTTGCTTTAAATTAAATGACGATATCTGTGCAAGTTACGGAAGAAAAATACAATTTTCAATTTCTATTCTTATTTCTAAGCATTGTATGCTTAAAATTAAAAAAAAAAGATTATGTAATTATTATATTACAATTCTATGTTGTGTTTTATTGCTCATGATAAATTGCGTATTAATTATAATAAAATGGAAAATTATTATAATAAACTGAACCAGGAAGATTCCAGCTTCATACTATTTTCAATGAAATATGAGGGCAAAGGGATATGCGAAACGAAATATTATGAATGGCAAAATTTGGAGTGCGTATTTTCGATTAGATATAAAAACTGTTACGACGAATGAATTTTGCTTTAAATTAAATGACGATATCTGTGCAAGTTACGGAAGAAAATACAATTTTCCAATTTCTATTCTTATTTCTAAGCATTGTATGCTTAAAATTCAAAAAAAAAAGTATTATGTAATTATTATATTACAATTCTATGTTGTGTTTTATTGCTCATGATAAATTGCGTATTACTTATAATAAACTGGAAAATTATTATAATAAACTGAACCAGGAAGATTCCAGCTTCATACTATTTTCAATGAAATATGAGGGCAAAGGTTATATGCGAAACGAAATTTTATGAATGGCAAAATTGGGAGTGCGTATTTTCGATTAGATATAAAAACTGTTACGACGAATGAATTTTGCTTTAAATTAAATGACGATATCTGTGCAAGTTACGGAAGAAAAATACAATTTTGCAATTTCTATTCTTATTTCTAAGCATTGTATGCTTAAAATTCAAAAAAAGCATTATGTAATTATTATATTACAATTCTATGTTGTGTTTTATTGCTCATGATAAATTGCGTATTACTTATAATAAAATGGAAAATTATTATAATAAACTGAACCAGGAAGATTCCAGCTTCATACTATTTTCAATGAAATATGAGGGCAAAGGGGATATGCGAAACGAAATATTCTGAATGGCAAAATTGGGAGTGCGTATTTTCGATTAGATATAAAAACTGTTACGACGAATGAATTTTGCTTTAAATTAAATGATTATATCTGTGCAAGTTTCGGAAGAAAAATGCAATTTTTCAAGTTCTATTCTTATTTCTAAGCATTGTATGCTTAAAATTCAAAAAATAAAAGTTTTCTAATTATTACATACAATTCCATCTTGTGTTTTATTGCTTATGATAAATTGCGTATTACTTATAATAAACTGGAAAATTATTATAATAAACTGAACCAGGAAGATACCAGCTTCATACTATTTTCAATGAAATATGAGGCAAAGTTATATGCGAAACGAAATATTATGAATGGCAAAATTGGAGTGCGTATTTTCGATTAGATATAAAAACTGTTACGACGAATGAATTTTGCTTTAAATTAAATGACGATATCTGTGCAAGTTACGGAAGAAAAATACAATTTTGCAATTTCTATTCTTATTTCTAAGCATTGTATGCTTAAAATTTAAAAAAAAAAGAATTATGTAATTATTATATTACAATTCTATTTGTGTTTTATTGCTCATGATAAATTGCGTATTACTTATAATAAATGGAAAATTATTATAATAAACTGAACCAGGAAGATTCCAGCTTCATACTATTTTCAATGAAATATGAGGGCAAAGGGATATGCGAAACGAAATATTATGAATGGCAAAATTGGGAGTGCGTATTTTCGATTAGATATAAAAACTGTTACGACGAATGAATTTTGCTTTAAATTAAATGACGATATCTGTGCAAGTTACGGAAGAAAAATACAATTTTCCAATTCTATTCTTATTTCTAAGCATTGTATGCTTAAAATTCAAAAAAAAAGATTATGTAATTATTATATTACAATTCTATGTTGTGTTTTATTGCTCATGATAAATTGCGTATTACTTATAATAAATGGAAAATTATTATAATAAACTGAACCAGGAAGATTCCAGCTTCATACTATTTTCAATGAAATATGAGGGCAAAGGGGATATGCGAAACGAAATATTCTGAATGGCAAAATTGGGAGTGCGTATTTTCGATTAGATATAAAAACTGTTACGACGAATGAATTTTGCTTTAAATTAAATGACGATATCTGTGCAAGTTACGGAAGAAAAATACAATTTTGCAATTTCTATTCTTATTTCTAAGCATTGTATGCTTAAAATTAAAAAAAAAAGAATTATGTAATTATTATATTACAATTCTATCTTGTGTTTTATTGCTCATGATAAATTGCGTATTACTTATAATAAAATGGAAAATTATTATAATAAACTGAACCAGGAAGATTCCAGCTTCATACTATTTTCAATGAAATATGAGGGCAAAGGGGATATGCGAAACGAAATATTATGAATGGCAAAATTTGGAGTGCGTATTTTCGATTAGATATAAAAACTGTTACGACGAATGAATTTTGCTTTAAATTAAATGACGATATCTGTGCAAGTTACGGAAGAAAAATACAATTTTCCAATTCTATTCTTATTTCTAAGCATTGTATGCTTAAAATTCAAAAAAAAAAGTTTTTAATTATTATATTACAATTCTATGTTGTGTTTTATTGCTCATGATAAATTGCGTATTACTTATAATAAATGGAAAATTATTATAATAAACTGAACCAGGAAGATTCCAGCTTCATACTATTTTCAATGAAATATGAGGCAAAGGGATATGCGAAACGAAATATTATGAATGGCAAAATTGGGAGTGCGTATTTTCGATTAGATATAAAAACTGTTACGACGAATGAATTTTGCTTTAAATTAAATGACGATATCTGTGCAAGTTACGGAAGAAAAATACAATTTTCAATTTCTATTCTTATTTCTAAGCATTGTATGCTTAAAATTCAAAAAAAAAGATTATGTAATTATTATATTACAATTCTATGTTGTGTTTTATTGCTCATGATAAATTGCGTATTACTTATAATAAATGGAAAATTATTATAATAAACTGAACCAGGAAGATTCCAGCTTCATACTATTTTCAATGAAATATGAGGGCAAAGGGATATGCGAAACGAAATATTATGAATGGCAAAATTGGAGTGCGTATTTTCGATTAGATATAAAAACTGTTACGACGAATGAATTTTGCTTTAAATTAAATGACGATATCTGTGCAAGTTACGGAAGAAAAATACAATTTTCAATTCTATTCTTATTTCTAAGCATTGTATGCTTAAAATTCAAAAAATAAAAGTTTTCTAATTATTACATACAATTCCATCTTGTGTTTTATTGCTTATGATAAATTGCGTATTACTTATAATAAACTGAACCAGGAAGATACCAGCTTCATATTATTTTCAATGAAATATGAGGGCAAAGGGGATATGCGAAACGAAATTTTATGAATGGCAAAATTGGGAGTGCGTATTTTCGATTAGATATAAAAACTGTTACGACGAATGAATTTTGCTTTAAATTAAATGACGATATCTGTGCAAGTTACGGAAGAAAAATACAATTTTCCAATTTCTATTCTTATTTCTGAGCATTATATGCTTAAAATTAAAAAAATAAAAGTTTTCTAAATATAACATACAATTCTATCTTGTGTTTTACTGCTCATGATAAATTCTGAATTATTTATGATAAACTGGAAAATAATATTACCTTTATTATATAAAGCAGTCATTTGACCGCTATCGGACGAAATAGGTATTTATACGATTTTGGTATGTTTAATGTTAGCACGAGGGGTCACTCTGAAAGTTTTGAGATACTCCTAGGTTTTTAAAGTTATACTTGCAAAATTTTAGGAGTGTTCAAAGTAGTCTCCTCCAGCATCAATGCAATTTTGTAGACGAATTTTCTACAGATTAAATACCTCAAGCCATTCATTTCTTGGAATTGATGAAAAAAATGCATTTATAGCCACATCAATCTCTTCTGAATGAAAACGACGTCCACGTAAATTCTTTTTTAGATTAAAGTATAACCAAAAGTCACACATAGTTAAATCCAGAGAATAAGGTGGATGCTCTATTAATTTAATTTGTTTTTGTTTAAGAAACTCAACTGTTAATCTGGCTGTATGGGAAGATGCATTGTCATGGTGAAGCATTAGTACCCTAACATTAACTTCTTGGAGAATTTCTGGAAGACTTTTAGTGGTATACCAGTTTGCTGTTACTGTCTTCTGTTCTTCGAATTTGTTGGTTTTGACCAATCCCATACTTCTGAAGAAAACGGCATACATTTGTTTTTTCATTGCTCGTTGTCATTTCACCATTGTTGGCGTGGAATCATCTTCAAAGACCCATACTTTACTTTCTTGACGTGCTGGAACGTTAAAAAACTGCATGTACGTTTCATCGTCCGTTACACTTTTAGAAATGATGCAGTAGTCCCCCATCATTTAGCAATTTAAGGGTTTTTTTACTGATTCTGACACGCTTTTCTTTTTGGTGCTCAGTTAGATTATGGGGAACCCAACGGCAAACTACTTTTTTTCACATGTAATTCTTCATGAATAATTTTGTATATGGCTGCAGATCCAAAGTTAAGTTCCTTCTGTATCATTTGGTAGGTAAAGCGATTATCATCCATTGACATTTGTCGTATGACAGACACATTACCCGGGATTACTGCCGACAGCGGCCTTCCTGTGTGTTCTTCATCCTGAAGAGAACTGTGACTACTGCAAAATTTTTTAAACCATCTGAAAACAGTAGCACGACATGGAGATTCATCACCAAATGTTAATTTCAGCCATTGAACGCATTCCTCTTGATTTAATTTAGCTTTAAAATCATAGAAAATCATAGCACGATAATGTTGTTCTCACGTCAACTCCATTTCTTCTGTCTAAAATTTATTGTACGCTAAACAACTTGAAGTAAGTCAGTAAAAAGTCGCCTGGTGTGTTAAAATACTTTGTATTTTCAAATGAAACCGCTAATTTTGTTTTGTACCTTCTCGTCTGCACGTATCTCAAAAACTTCAGAATTACCCTCATATAAGAACAGAACAGTTGTTTCATTTTATTTATTAATTGTTATAATTAGCCCAAAATTCGTAAACTATCCTTACCGTAGTAACTCATTAAAATTCTCAATTAATTAGGTTTTTAAATATCACGCTGATTAATAATATGACAATTTCAATTTGGTTGGAGTGAAGCTTATTATTTTAAAGCCAATTCGGTTGTTTTTGAAAACAAAAATAAGAAGTATATATAGGAAACAAAATTTTTAACGAATCGCAACGGCTGAGAAGTTTTATTTTAAATATATTTAATTTATCATCTGTCACAATAAATTACTTTAATTTCAAACGAGTAAATTTATAATCAATGTTATTAAATATAAGCGATGCATAAGCAATTTTACATCTCTTGATATCACTCAAAATATTTCACGTTTTAATACAAATATATTTATGTTTTCAGTAACTTCTCTCAAAACTTTGTCAATTCCTTAATAAAAAACTTAAAACTGCAAAAATGTTCATCGAAATAAATATCAAAATCTTTTAGAAAAACTGCGATTAAAAAAATCCTTTTTCAAAAAAGTGCATTACAGATATGCGCTACTCACACACAAAGCACAAAAACGTGAAATTTAAACCTTTTCCGAGATTTATACGACGTTTTTTTTTTTTTCCTTGCATAATTCAACTTATAAACGATTTTTAAAATGTGGGATTTAAAAGAAAAAATATATACATGTGGTCATTTCTTAAATTCGTTAAGCGCCTGGTAACACTGGCCCTTATATTCTTGACTGTAATAGATTGGTTATACAGTAGAGTGGTCATTGGGGCGCATGATCTCAGATGAGGTCTTCATCGCCTATCTTGTAATTGAGTGAACATTAAGAATACACTTGCCATGTTTCGTGGAAGGTGGGAAATTAGATGGAAGAATTTAAATGAAAAATTTTAAAGTAAAATTAAAGAATACATTAGGTTACGACCTATATATTAAAAAAATAGAAAGAAAAATTGCTGGAACTATTATTGTTTGTGTTGGAGTGTTGGGGGGGGGGGTGTAAGAAGTAAGAATGGAATACTATGTCGACCGCAGCTAGCTCCGTTGCCGGAGGCTAGCGTACGGCCAACTTAATCTTAGGGCAGACTTTTACATGATACGGTCGACTTCTAATGTTTTCAAGGTGTTGCGGTCCACTCTGTGTTGTAGATGCGATAAGCAAAAAAAGAAAGAAAGAAAGAAAAAATAATACAACAATATTTATATTATAACAATAATAAGTACAAAATATGCCCTTACCAACAAACTACAATAAAAAATTTACACTTTTAAAACTGCGTTTTAAACAAAACTAAAAATACAAACATAATACTTATACCCACAAATTTAATATTAAATGATGCATTTATTATCAAACAATTCAAAATACATCAAAAAATAAATCATTTTCATTTAAAGTTAGTTCTCGTAGTTAGTCTCGTCAGAAGACTTAGTCTGCATGCTATACGTACCACACACACAATCTTAAATATCTTGATATATAACTACTAACTGTTAATATTGCAATGGATTCTAAGTGATCGTCTGTGAAACGGGGATTATAGGCTGTTTAAATTATATCCATCATTAAAAATGTAGATTCATACAGGTAGGTAGAGCGAAAGAATGATGTTAAATGAATTGCAGCTTTTTAAAAAATTAGGATACTTTACTCCGTCCATTAGATTTCAAGAGTTATTCTTTTAAAATTGCGTCCTTCTGAAGGGAAGGAAATTGTGTTTCAAGAGAGATAAAGAGACTATTTAACATATTTCTCTTTCCACTATTTTGCTTTGCCGAGCTTGTCTTGTTGTGTGTAAGCAATCATGACTCTCTAAGACACCGTACCTCTAGAAACCTCTAAAAACTGGGATGTTTCGATCACACATGCTCCAGTTAGACGGGCTCCCCAAATTTGATCTCTTCGAAAATCTGAGAGGTCCAACATTTTAAGCCTTACAGAACTCCAATAAAGCTAACGAATATTACCAGAATATATACATTTCTATTTATAAAAAAAATCTGGTAGCTATGCTTATGAAGTGCATTCAAAAATATCACTTTTATTCACGGGTGTTTCCAGTATTTTGATAACCACCTGTGTTTCTTTTAGTATGCACACGTCTAAGAACTTTTGTGAAGGCTGTCACCCCGAAATGCTTCGGCGGTCCACCGGTCGGCCGCGATCGACTTAATGCGCACCCCGGTTTTAGGGAATGGACGAAATTCACACCAGACAGACGCCAAGAGGGGAATCACGTGACAACTTTGCCAACATTTGCACGTGTTTTTATTCCCGTGTTAAACCTATTAAGTAAGTTGTTGACATTCTTGTGCTGTAATTTTATCTAATTAAAATATATATCATTATATTTTATGCATTATTCTAGTTTTTATATTTGTTAGGAAAAATTCTTAACAACTTTTTTGTAAAATTTCTGTTTTATTCTTATTTATTTATCTAATTAGGTATTCGTCCGCTCCAACTAGTGTCAGATAGTATATTTATGTATAGTTCTCTCTCTCTCTCTTCTCTCTCTCTCTTCTTCTCTCTTGGGGGGGATACACTTAGATTAGCTGCTAGTTATTTTAGTTCTTAATTAATTTTGTAGTTCTTTATTTTATATTTTTGCGCAAGAATGACTCACAGTATAAGAACAAAACCCCTTCTTTTAAAGAATTTCAATTTATGTGAAGTTCTCCGATATAGCGAGAAATTTTCCAGTGCCACTGGAAATCAAAGTGTCACTACCAATGTTAGAAAAGGATTGAAACTATATGAAACCAAGTTTGTAAGCACCATATCGTTTACTGAGCCTGATTGTTCAGTGAATGATTATTTCTTTATCACAGGCGTTGTCAAAGCAGAGACGAAGAAAAGAGTAAAATACAACCCATCTGTTCAGATCAGAACAACTTCTGAGGTAAGTTATAAATTTTCTTACCTCTCTTATAAATTAGATACCTTTTGAAAGTATTATGATTGCATTGGGCTATTTACTTATGTTTGCTTTAATTTAACCCATTGTTTTGAAGTACAAAATAGGTTTTTAATATTAAATAGTTTTTAATAATATTAATATAGGTTTTTTTAATAATATTAATATAGGTTTTTTTAATAATATTTACATTGTTATTTATCATTGAATTATAAGTTGAGTCTAAAAGATTAAAAGTAATGACAGCTATTCAAATTTAGCAGCTTTTTAAACATCTGTAAAAGAAATGTAAATGGGCAAATTTATATATGTATTTTTAAAAGGTTCATTATCAATGATAAGTTTATAATTTGAGTCTTATTTTTTAAAGTAGCATTGAATATCAATTACATTGTTTTCTATTTTAATGAATATATATTATTAAGCTTTTATCATTATGTTGATATTGCTCTTTATGAGTAAATCTTCTAATTTGATTCCAACACGTTAAATGTAAAGACAAGTAATGCCTAACCATTTTGAAAAAGAAATTAAATTTTTCAATTAAAACTTGAATTCAATGCAGAGTAATATTATGTTTACATTAAGATTCTCACAAATTTTTACTAATTTTTCTGATAAGGCATATTATTTTTAAATCAAATACTTAATGATGTGTTTTTATATAAAATAAACTGTTAATTTTCACTTTTTTAAAATTCTCATGCATATAATTTAATTATTTAAATTTTAACTTATGGTCTTTTGATAAAATAATTGAATTTAAATTAAGCCGTAAATTAACTTGGCACAAATTTTTCAACATTTGTTAGTCAGTAGACTAATAAGTAAATACCGAAAACTTAAGTTTACTATCTTATACATTATTGTAAAATATTTACTTTTTTTACATTATTAAGCTTGAGTCATTATATTGTTATTGCTATTTATGAGTAAATCCTAATTTGATTCCAACACCTTAAAAATAAAGGCAAGAAATGCCAAACCATTTTGAAAAAAAAATGTAAATATTTCATTTAAAACTTGAATTTAATGCAGAGAAATCTTAGCATAGTATTTTTAAATCAAATACTTAATGATGTGTTTTTATATAAAATAAACTGTTAATTTTCACTTTTTTAAAATTCTTATGCATATAATTTAATTATTTAAATTTTAACTTGTGGTCTTTTGATTAAAATAATT
>BMAO01024184.1:0-12175 GCA_019973975.1 Trichonephila clavata
ACAAGTACAGTAACGTACTACAACTTTAAAAGCGTTAAGTGGAGAGAGCTCCTTAAAACGTAAAATGTATGGGGTATATATTCACTAAGAGATTATGTCATTATAAAAAGTATAGAGGAGAAAAAAAATAGAAAAACTGATACCCATTTTTCCAATCTGATGTCAAAAGAATAATGATAATATTACTTTTCCCCAATAAAAAAAAATATATCTTTATTAAAAAATGTTATAAATTATAAATGGTGGAACAGTTAAACAGTCTCTTAAAGCAATAACGTAGTTAACATTTAAGTAAATTTCTATTAAGAATTAACAGCGTATTTTAGAGAGATATTTAGGAAACATCTTTCCGAACGTCTTAAGGAATCAATATCATTTAAATATATGGAAATTTCATAAGCAAATAGCCTGTCATCACGTATACCTTCCTTCAAAGTGAAATATATTTTTCTTTCTTAAAAAAAGTAAAGAAGAATGAAGAAGCGCACAATCGAAAAGAATAGCAAACCCAAGCAAAATCTTTTGAAAGAAACGATCGTGATTTAATTCAGTTAAACCATTTCCCTTGAAAAGGTAGCACGATCTTTCATTCCTCTCTGATAGTGTATTTGCTCTAAATCTTTTCCTTTCTTAAAAAAAAGAGGAGGAAAGTAAAAGTTCATGAATAAGTTTACCATTAAACTTTTTTAGTAAAGAACGCAACAGATGTTTTGTTGAGAATTCTTTCCTTTTCTAATAAATAACTTATAGGGGTTACCTTATTCCTTCTGTATTTTTTAAAAAGTAAGAACAAAAATTATGATAAAATAATAAGAATACAAAGAGAATTTTTTTTAAATTAAAATTTAAAGCTGTAGTTTGATGTCTTTGTTATTGAGTCTTTATTTGTATATAGCAAATAACCATGAATTACTGAGTAAATCATGAATTAATAAAAACAATAAATAGGACATAGTTTTAGTTCTGTATGTACTAACTTGTACATCGTTTATTCAACTGTACACTTATATAAACGTAATTTAAATTTTAAAACCTTGATGATTTTATATTTTTTCTTTGGAACATATGCAAGTTGCCTACCAAATCTTGTATCTGACCTTAATTTTAACTTTTTTATAGTTATTGACAAAATTGTGTCCAGGTTTATGCACTACAAATAAGTTATAACTTTATCTATAAAATTAAGAGTTAAAAGTCTTGGAAGTAGTTATATTCGTAGATGCGGAAGAAATTAATTATAAACTTGTACAGCGTATTCGATTTTATACGAAACAAGATTCAATCTACATAACAATAAATGCAATATAACTTATAAAATGGTTGTGAATTGTTCGTTAGTAGTAGTTATTGTTACATAATAAACACGGGAAAATTTACATATTGTTGAAAATTAATTCGCGTGTGTAATGTTTCACCATTACAATCCAATAGAAAATATAAACACATTTATTTCCTTACTATGCCACATTCATATTAAAAAGTATACATTAATTTTTCTAAATCTATCAAAAGACCGCAATCACGCCATTTATTTAAAATTGAGCAAAATGCAATATTATAATAAATGCATAAAATGTTCCTTATATTTATAAGATAAATGTGTTCTTTAAATATTTTAAGGGTGTAACATCGCTATTCAATAAAATATTTTGTACATTTAAGAAAAAAAGTATACACATATATTCTCCAAATCCATTGTATATATTCAACATTCACAACTGTTAAAATTCGATGGATGCTTTCTTACTTTCTTATCGAAATAATAAGTGTTCTTTCTCGAATATACAGTAACTAGTACCAACAGCAAATACATTGTATTTCTTATTAAAGCACAATGAAAAGACGGGCTGTGACTCCTTTGAAGTAATCTCATATTCAAACACTTTCATCATGGAAACGCGAAAGGAGACTATTCTTCTCGGCATTTCGTTGAATAGATGTCAATATAGGTTAAGAATAAAGAACAGAGCTTACAATGGTGTTATTGATAGGTTCAAGAGTAAGGGAAAAAATAAAGCGTTGGATCCTTTTATATTTTGTAACTGGACGGGAAATTTTAAAATGCTCTTACGAATATTTCCTTATTGTGTTTTTATCTTCCGATAGAGACATGGATGCACAAAGACGTTTTTTTAATTGAATGGACCTTTCAAGCTATCTTTCTAAGACATTTAGAAAATTAACAGAGTTGCACATTTTAAAATAAAAACAGAAAAAAAAGTTTCATCTATTAATTTATAATCAATTATTAATTTCGCATATATAAAACAAAAGATGTATTAAAGCTCTTTTGAATAATAAATGTCTCTTTCTCTTTCACTGTCTCTGTAAGAAAAGTATTGTACTGGGAAGTGAAGAAAAAAATACTTAATTTATTAAAACATAATAGAGATTGAGTCAGAATTCCACGGTCTAAAATGTTACTTTTGTAATAAAAAAAATATAAACTACTATTTAAAATTCTAGTAGATAAAAAATCAGACATTTATAAGCATTGTTTTTGATTAATTTTATATTATGACTAGCTTTAAACGCCCGCTTCGCTGGTATTTCATGATGTTTTATAAATTTTTGTTGGTTATATATATGTATGAATTTTTGATATTTAAGTCCTAGCATTAAGAATTCGATTGTATTGAAAAATATGCACCCCTTACGCTCCTCAACGCCACTTGGAGTCGATTTTCACGAAACTTATTTTATGGTGTATCTGTATTCTATGAGAGGAATCTGCTTACCAAATTTCAACACTGTGCGTCTAATAGTTTAAAAATCGGAATAATTATTTATATCTCCCCTTAACCCCCTGCAATACCCTTTGGGGGTCATTTTTCCCAAAACCATTTGTAGTGGATTTACTCCATGAAGAAACATGTCTACCAATTTTCAAGCAGGTTGGTCTAGTAGTTTAAAAACGAAAATATTATCTATTACGCCCTTAACCCCCCCCCTCCCCTTGCAACGCCACTTGGGGGGTTACTTTCCTAAAAATCATCTGTATCTGATCTCTACTCTATGAAAGAAATCTTTTATCAAATTAAAGACTGTGCGTCTAATAGTTTAAAATGGAAATAATTATCTAACGCCCCCTAAGCCCCCTGCAATGTCACTTGGGGGTCCATTTTCAACAAACTCATTTTGTAGCGGATCTCTACTCTATGAAAGGAATCTGCTTACCAATTTCAAGATTGTACGTTGAGTAGTTTAAAATGAAACATTACTTATAACGCCCCTCAACCCCCGTAACGCCCCTTGTTCGAATTTCGCAAATCCGTTCTTAACTAATCTCTACTTCATGAAAGGAACATGTCTACCAAATTTCAAGTCTTTAGTTAAACAGTTCTGGATATCGTGATTGGTCAGTCAGTCAGTGAGTCGCTTTTTCTCCATATATATATACAGATATTATTTATATCTCCCTTAACCCCCGCAACACCCTTGGGGTCAATTTCCCAAAACCCATTTGTAACGGATATTTACTCCATGAAAGAAACATGCCTACCAATTTTCAAGCTAATAGGTCAAGTAGTTTAAAAACGAAAATATTTATCTATCACGCCACTTAATCCCCCGCAACGCACTTGGGGGCTATTTTCCCAAAAAACCCATCTAGTAGCTGATATCTACTCTATGAAAGAAATGTATTTATCAAATATAAAGACTTTGCGTCTCATAGCTTAAAAATGTTAATAATTATCTATAACGCCCCTAAGCCCCGCAACGCCACTTGGGGGTCAATTTGCACCGCTCATTTTGTAGGGGATCTCTACTCTATGAAAGGAATCTGTTTACCTAATTTGAAGATTGTACATCGAGTAGTTTAAAAATGGAAACAATTATTTATAACGAACCGAACCCCCTTGCGATTCGAATTTCACAAAATCCGATTCTTAGCTGATCTCTGCTCCATAAAAGGAACATGTCTACCAAATTTCAAATCTGTAGATTGAATAGTTCCGGATATATCGTGATTAGTCAGTCAGTCAGTCATGAGTCGCTTTTCTCCTTTATATATATATAGTTTGTACATAATTGTACATATGCTATAACTGTTTTAAAGATCCTGTCTTTTAATTCGTGCTGGAATTTTCATCCCCATTCGTGGTGAGAATTTTTTAAATTATTTTTTCTACTGTCATCGAGATTAGTATAGTGTTAATAACCAGAAAAATGTAACATTCAGAAATTAAAACATTTCGGGTTTTAAAGGGATAAGAATTCCTCACCCGCTCAAACCTGCACGATCGTACTGACTAGGTCTTAAAGTGTTAACATCTGTTCATATCTGTGAGTCACAATTACTGACAAGTATCCCATATTATCCAAAATTATGCATTCATTCGATTATTTGATTTAAGCTTATGAAATTTAAAATATTTTAAAATTAACACACAAAATGATATTGAATGAAGCTTATGATATTCTCGAAACTATTGTTAAAAAAATTAAAACAATGCAAAACCTAAGGTATCCAAACACGTCCGGAGTACTTTTTAACAAAAGAGCATATTTAAACATTATAAATGCTTTTTTAGGACTCAATAACAATAAATATTAATATTTAACTAAAAATAATTAAAATAAATTACCTAAATGTTACAAAAATCTCAATTATAAGAGAAATTTTAGCAATCAATTTTTGAAAAACTTCAGAGCTATTACAGAAAAAAGTAATAAACTCACATTAGTAAAAGTTTTATTACAACAAATTAGAAGTATTTTTCTAGAAAATGAACTATAAAATTATATTTTCTTAAAATTTGAAAATTTTAGAGATGGTTGAGTAAACATTATAAAAAATGTGACATTCTTTATTGGACCTTTATTTAAATAACAAGTCATAACTCAAAATGTATTCATATAATAATAAATATTTTAGTACACTCTCTAGAAAGTAATATAAACAACAGGTTGAGAAAAGGGTTTATAGAAATACATTTGTAACATTCTGAGTTATCAGACTCGCCATGATAGATTTTGAGTAATTTAAATGCCCACTTCTAGTTGATCAAAGACACACTTTCGATTAATTAAATTGATTGTAACTTGACCACTAGGAAGCGTAGAAATAAAACAAAATATGCTTTGCATAGCCAAAAAATATATATTTATTCAAAAAAATAAAAAATAAAAATATCTGTCTTGGTCGAATTTGGTCATTTTAAACGTATTCGGATACCTTAAAACGTTTGTGGAAATATAGTATAGATCAGACATTAATTTTTTTATTATAGAATGTATAAAAATGGTTCTGTGCAATTATAATTATAATTTATTAATTAGGGTAAAATGTCTACAATAATGTTTTTGATTTTGCTTTAATGAAGCAAGTATTATTCCAAATACAGTTTATGAAAATAATATGTGTGTAATTGTCATTATATATATACATATTCCCTCACATAAATTTCATTTTCTACAATAATCACAAATGATTAATTTACTACAAATTTGCCTGTTATTTCTCTCAATCGACTATTTCAAACAAATACATTTATAACAGTACTATGAGGTAAAGGCTTTCGACATTAAGCAGGACATTTCTATGTTAATTTTCACTTTAGACATATTTATAGACTGACTATTAATTCAGCAGATCAGCATATCATGCATTTTAAATTGACATACGTTCAGTTACAGAACCAAATTTGCGTTATGTCGTAAATGGGCGCATAACTTTCCAGATAACATGCTAATACTGAATAAAGGATAGTATAAGATTTCAGTAAAACCATAATCAAAGACTTAATAATGGAGAACTTTAAGTATTGCATGGAACAATTTGCTCAAATATTTGAATACTTTCTTATCTATATACTTAAAATATCTTATTTGTTCCTTTTTTTCAACAACTGTTTTGTGGTGCTATTATCTTTCGGATCAAAATGTTATGTATTTAAAAGTAATAATTTTACTTTTCAATAACTCGCTCTTAGCAATAACTATGATAATATGTAATATATTAGGGAAAAGCGTTTTTCTGTATCATTATTAATTTCCAAATGGAAAAATAATGGGTACTTACGTATTATACTATCGACTAATTTTGCTAAATCAAAAGACTTCGAAATGCTCTTAATGTTAATAATATTGAATTTTGGCAAAAATGCACAGCAGTGGCTTTCCAGTATTGGCTGCGCATCATCGTTTTTAACAACATCTTTTGTTTTGGTGAAATTTGAGCGATGGTATATTATATAAGTTCCAAATAATTTATTACTAAGTTCGACGTTACCATCATATATATTATATTAATCAATGTTAGTACTAAAAATGAATGAAGTAAGCACAAAAGTAATACCCACATAATAAAAATAAATGTTTAAATTTTGTGAAGAGCGTCTTCGGTAGTACAAAATAAGAAACAATGAGTTTCCGATCACATTTTTGTTTATTTATTATCGAGTATTTAAAGACGAAAAAAATGTAAACATCTAGCAACTGATCGACTTTATATTCAAAATTTCATATACCAAAAGTATCACTGAAGACCCACTATGTAGAGGAAGCCATTGCACTGCAAAATTGCTGAGGCTCAAGGCCCTCACGTTGGTGTGATATTTAGGAGAGGCCAGGGCGTACTTGTCACTTGAGTGAGGCTCAAAATTACGAGGTCTATCGACAACAGCCTTCAAGTTGCTTTATAGTGCGACGTTATAATTTATACCACGAGTTGGTCAAACTTTACCGATTGCTGGAAATGCCTTACCTCTTATAATATACCATTACCTGATCTCCTTATGCAATTTTTTTTTTAAGTCTTGTACATCGCATTCTTCATTAAGTTCATTAATTTAGGACTATCCTAAAATTGTGAATTTCGCAGAAAATTGACAAATTTGTTTTGTAATTTTATTTCACAGACCATCTTATTAGGTTTATAAAAATACCAAGTTTATCATGTTCCGTTCACTGGAACAAATACTACATGTGCTTTAGTAAAAGTAGATGTCATTACTTTTTTTAACCAAGATGGCATACATTAAAACGCGTTTTACTCGAAATGTGGTTTTTTAAATATAATCAAACGGGGCCAGCGCGATTGCTAAGAAAGTTTTGAAAATAATTAACTGAAATTTTTTAGGCAAGTTCTGTATGATAATAGAATTATTTTAGCCTTTGGATTTATCAATCACTGTTTTATTACATAATTTACAGTCCCTTATGTGAATATAATCACAGTTTTTTAAAGCAATTTCACATAATAACTGAGATAAAGTGCTCTAATTTTTAAAAAAAAGAAAATATCCCTTATCTTGAAGGTTATTTCAAATTAAATATAACAGCAACACATTAGAATGAAAACATTGAAATTTGTTTATAAACCTTTGATACAGAATGGGCCACGTTTATGCTATTTTTTGTCACTTTTTACCTATTTTTTCCCATTTTAGTAATAATAATTTCTTTTTCTCTTCTTTATTTTAGCTTATTTTTCTTAAAATGTACAAAGAAAATCTAAAAATAACAAAACAATCCCCATATTTCAATTTTTTAAAAACAAATTGTCGCAACCAGTCGGATACCTTAAAATTCAAGGTACGTAAAAAATTATGCATGCAATATCAAATTTAGAAAACCTTAATATGCTATATGCTTTTCTTACCTAAAGATTAAATGTTATAAAAGAGCAAATATTTTATAATTAAAAGGTTGCAATATCAAAACTACTATTAAGGTTTTCTTTCTAAAAGACTGGTTAAAACGAATTTTCCTACTATGATTTGAAAGTCAGATGACAAAAAACGAAATGTCTCACTATTTAATTTAATTTTAGTGAAATATTAATGTTAGTCTTCGGTTATGCCCTGAATTTCCGAATGCTTATGGCTAAAAATCATGCACCAACCGACAGATCAAAAAAACCTTTTGCTTTTCATTTGGGGTTTATTGTAGTGCATGAAAAGATTTTAAAAAAAACCAAAAAAAATTGAGAAAAAAATACCCTTCAACACAAGCTATACGTTTCTTATTTACCTAATAAGACTTTTGTGTACTTTTTCGCGATCAATTTTTTTTTTTTTTTCAGAAGCAGATGCTATAATTAAAAAAAATAACAATAACAAGTAGGGTTGGGAAAAAATCCCTTACTTCGACTTTTTCATTACATAAGTAATATACTCAGCATTAAAAAATATCGAAAAAAAGTGATTTTATATATACATAACATAGAATAATAATTAAAGTACTTCAATATCTAAACTCTGAAGCTATGGATTTTTTTAATAAAATCTCTTAAGCCTTGATTGGAATACTTTTTCACTTAATCTTTAAAACAAGTATTTGAAGTTTCTAAAAATTTCTTATTAAGTGTCCTAGAAAATGCAATAAACCGATCATTGATTATTCACAAGAGGACTCGCAGAGATCACTATCTTTCTGATTAAACTAACTTTCACAAAAACTTTTCACGAAAAGAAAATGCCTGAAACTATTTACATTGTACTTGAAGAGCAATTTCTCGGCTCTTTTTCGTAACATTTTAAAATCCTTTTTTTATTGACACTTATAATTTGAAGATATTAAATTGCACTAATATTTATTGTGCTGCTTAGTTAACAAGAAATTCATTAATGAGCCCATTTCGTTTTAGAATGTCAGTTTGATGAAAGGTGTTTCTGAATATTATTTTATTATATGTATATGTTACCGTTAAATAGTATAATTCAGTTATTTCATAGAATAATTAGGCACTTCATAGAATAACTGGTATTTCAGGAAATAAATAGACAAGTCAGTTAAGGGGGTAGGTTCATGAATTTTGGCCCCAAACACATTTTTCACATTACCCATTTTTATAAAATATGAATTTCTACGCTTCTAATGGTGCAAAAAATTATCATTCAACGTGCAGTAGAAGTATTTTTAATAATTTTTGAAAATGTTTTACCGACTGTCAAAGTCTACTAAAAATCCGTTACTAAAATCCATTTTTCTCAAAACTAACATTTGTACCATATAAGGAACATTTGTTCCTAAACTACTGCATTTAACAGCTTATAATTTTGCATAATTAATAATTACACTCTTATACATACTTTAATTGAGGGATTTTTTCAAAAAAATATTCTGACTTAATTTATAGCATTAAATATCATAAAATTTCACTGTTTTTGAAAAAAAAAACAGATTTGTGCAAAAAATTTATTTTTAAAAAATAACTTAACATTTTACTTATAGAATCTCAGAATGTAGTATGCATTATGGTTAAAAAAATATTCAGTAAAAAAATGGAGATTTTTATTCAATAGAATGTTTATAAATGTTCCTAAAAATACCTATTTTTAACATTACTGTGATACAGATCCTGTTTCATGAACCTACCCCTTAAAGTATAAAACAGATAGAAAATTGCATAACATACCTAATTATCTGTGAAATAAATAATGGTAGAGCCTTAAATGGGAAATAAACAATTTCAAAGTTATTTTATAAATTAATTGATCATAAATAGCTAACATCTCTCGAAAAATACATTTTATCCCAATTTTGTTGATTAATTGATAAATAAGGAAAAGCATATTGATATAGTTTACTATTGCTCATGCTGCTAAAATTAAACAGAAACGGGGAAGAATATGTTGCAGAAATAGTTATAGCTAAGTGAGTGAGTGAGTGAATGTAGGTTTTATGGCGCAAGACCATATATAGTTAAATATTATCAAATAAAAATACATGCTAGGAGGAAAAACGTTTGCTTCATAAAAATTTTGTGTAAGCTTTTTCAAATGAAAAGGTAGGATAATATTAATTTAAATTTTATGAAATACCTTTATTTTACTTTTTATTATTTATTTGAGCAAGGATTGAGCAAGCTAATTTAAAAAAAAAATAGGAAAGTTTGTGTATGCATGAAGGAATCTATGTATAATTTCTCATAAGTCTATTTCTTGTATACTTTATTTTTCTCTAAAATATAATTAACTCTCAACAATTGAATTTGAATTTTGGATTTTACAGTTTCCATATTTTAATTTATTAGGAAAATAAACTTATTAACTAGCTGAGTAGCAACTATATATATATATATATATATTTATTCTTCCAAATAGTTGTATTTAAATAAAATATTTCATGCTCAGAAAAGTTCAATTCAGTAGAAAAGAAACCAAGTTTTCTTAACAAAAACAAATCTATTCCCTAAGATATAAGCTAAATATGATTGTGGTAGTACAGTTCATGGTCCAAATCAGTGGTTTATAATATGCATGTCCAAGTGCTGATTCTTCTAAGGGTTTGTTGAATCGAAAGATTGATGTTGAAATAATAGCTAATTTATTAATATATGAGGTATTTTGGCCTTGTATGGAAATTAGGATAATAGAGCGTCCACGCAAATGTCATCTATGGTACTTGACAGTTTTTAAGCTTTTTGAGATCCTTCCGAATATCCACATTCTATTGTTTTGAAGTACAACATTAAATCGCAATTTAATAAAATAATAAATCAATTAAATGTGCTGTAAACCTCGTAACGGATTTTGAAATGGCTATTATTTATAACATTTCATATGAATTTATATGAACTCTGTTATCTTTTAAGAAAATATGTAAATTCTTATATTTGACTCTAAACATGCATGCAAACAGGAATTTTTGAAAGTCACATTACATTTATTATTATATTTATATTTAAAAGTTTTTTTATTCAAAAAAGGTTTTTTAGGGAACTTTTAAAAAGCACATTGTGAGATATAAGTTTTAAGAGGACACAGTACGATTCAATTGATAAAAATCACTCAAAACCTTTTTAGCTTAAATTATTTTTGTATAATTTTCTATAATGTTACAAAATTTAAAAGCTCTAAGTTTTAAAAAAAATCAATAGTTTTGATAACTATTATCTTGTTTTTATCAACAAATAAAAACTTTAAACGGGTTTATGTCAAAAAGAAAAACTGGTTTATCTTCATTTAAATTGCTAAGGGGTTTTTTTTGTTTCTATTCAGCTTAAATACTTTGGTATTTTTTCTACCTATTGTTATTTGTATACGTAACAGAAGTCGGCTTTTGAATCAAAGCAGTATTTATTTTTTTAAAAATAGTTCAATTTAGAATTTATACATTTTTTTTTATGAATTTTCTGTAAGAATTCATAGAAGGAAGTATTTTACGAATTTCATTCATGCTAGTAAAAAACTCATATTAACTCTTCTAATACATAGTTACACTTATAAATCATATTTCATGTGTGTAGGGCAATTACTGTAGGAGGAGTAGCATTTTAAATTCCCTTTACAAAATTTAAATCTTCTTTAAACAATTAAATGGTTAATTTTTTGTAGTATTTTGAGCACAAAAACTATTTACTGTAATAATATACATATATTACAGGCAAAAAATCGTAAAAACTATTAAATTAAAGATTTTTTTACGAATCTTACCATGTCTCCTTAAATCATTGAAAAATAATGTAAACGCTTTCCCATATTTAAACAAAACAAGAATTTCAAGTATAGTATACACATAAAAATAAGTAATAAAGCTGTATAAATAGTTCTAAATTTAAATTTTATTATGATCCAATATTGAACTCTCTCTGGCCTTTGATATTCGAAACTACAATTAGGAATCTTAAACATGAATTTCATATATTTGGTTGCATCCCTTTTTTACCGTCGAATGAAAAGTCTGTATAATATCTTCCCACTGATATATAATTGCGTCTGGATCTTTTGATCGTGATTGATTTGAATGATCGTCAATGATCCAATGCTCTTAGCTGTAGAATCAACTTTACACCGGTGAATCCAATCCAATCGTAGGAAAGTGCAGATGCGTTTTGTTGCAGCAGGTTATAGATATCTCTAGGGATGCTTAAAAACGCTCCGGTAGAAATCCAAGAAATGTTATATCATGAAATAGCTATTAATCTTTTCAATAGAAAGTAAAGATTCATACTTTCGTACTATCTTAAAATTAAATCGAATTTTAGGAACTAGGGAAATAAATTTTATGTGCATTCAGTTACCGGATGTAGTAAATTGTGTCTTGTAATTCGAAGAAAAAAACTAACCATTATTAAGTAAGACTAAACTTTTCATATCAATACTTAAAAAAAAAATGTAAAAATATCTATTGAGAAAATTTTGTGTATTCATCATTTCATATTTAATCTCTACTTATATCAATACTTTGAATTTCATATAGCTTTCATTACTTTAAGTTGTAATCT
>BMAO01024185.1:0-14748 GCA_019973975.1 Trichonephila clavata
TTTTTCTTGGAAATACAATGTCCATCTGTACAACTGGATCCTCCATTCATCAATCTTGACCAGTATTGTTGGAGAGTTCTGCTAATGAGCAGATGTCACAATATCCAAGTGTATTTGTGAAAATGCACATATGTTTGAATCTTTACTCAACTTGATATGCGTGCCTACGATTTTCGCTTCCAGAAAAATCAATCGACTCCATCCGGGATCGAACCCGGAACCTTAGGCGGCACTCTACTCTAATCCTCCAAGCAGACTCAAAACTAAAAATAGAATTAATAGTGCATATTAAAAAGAGTTAACTTTTTATCAACTAATATTGCTTGAATTGAATATTTTAATGTTCGTATAATTCTATGTTTTTTTCTCAGAACTTATTACACAAACATTCTTCGTTCAACTAAAAGTGTCTCTAAATGTGTTTCATTCCATGCAACATTCGGGATAACCACGGCCTTGTTATGGACTTCAATATTAATAAACAAAAAATTCATTTGGAATGGGTTTATTTCTGCTTAAGATATTATTTGTACCCAAAGAATGCGAGGCATAAATGATGAATCTCTTTGTCGAATTTCCAATACATCACAAACAATTTTAAACATCACTTAAATTCGTGCGATTTCACTATTCCTGTTAATTTTTTACAGTTATAAGTTTAATTTTTCACTCTCTATTTTTTGCAATTAGGAGGAAATAAAACAACAAGAAAATTGGAACTGCAAATGAAAAAGAATAATACTTATCAGAAATATTCAAAAAATTAAACTAAAATTAGAAGAGATATTTCTCTCTCTATATATATGTGCATTTCCCCTCACCCTCTTCCTAAATATTTTGTTAATTTCACACAAACAAACATAGATGCGAAAACAAAAAACTATAAATGAAATAATTTATATATTTTTTAAGTATGGGGGAAAAATGCGTAAAGTGTAAAATGCTCTGTTTCTGTTATAATGTCAATATAAAACGAAATACCAATGATGTCCTGGTTGTTTTTTCGGATCATTCAACCATTCAGAAACTTATCTTTGTTTTTCGTTTCGAGCAAAATGTGACGGCTGAAATAGTTTCTCTCTCAATATTTGTTCTTTCCTGTTTAATTCCGAATGAAAGTGAATAGCGGGAAATCCCCAGTAAGCGGGCCCCGTTAGGATGACACTTGCGGTGAGCAACTTTTAACTGACCCCGTTTTCACTTTCACCGGTTCCACGCCACAGACTGGCGCACTTGGCGATGAAAAATTTGGCGCTCTGGCGATGCGAAATTTGCAACCCTACTAAAGAGCGCTAGGCGCAGTTAGAAGCTGGTTTCGTTTTTGACATCCGTTTAAAAGAGAAATACCGAATTAATATAAATGAGGGGGGGGGGAGATACCATGTATGATTACATTTTATACGGATGAAAAGGAATAAATCTTAATTGTGTATGCTGAAGTATTATAAACAAACACATAAATCAAAGAAATCCAAAAAGAGAAATATTGAATTTAAAAAAGAGGAAAACAAATACTGTATACGATTCAATTTATACAAGTGAAAAGGTATCTCAATTATATATACTAGAGTAAGAAATAAAATATATTATAAAATTAAAATGAATTCTGAAAGAAAAATATGGAATGTAAAAAGAAGTGGAACATACGCCGCACACAATTAAATTTATATGCAGATGAAAAGAAATGTATCTCAACTCTATGTACTAGAGTATATTTTAACATATATATAAAATTAAAACAATTATTTTTTCAAAAAATAATAATCACAAGATGATGAAATTGTCGAAATACGCGCATTTTTATAGAAAAGATTGATTCAATGAAATAATTAAAGTATTTATATTATCTAAGATTATATTTACAGTATTTCCTCGCGTTGTTGTTATTATTGTTATTATTATAATCATTATTATTATAAAGATTAAAGGATTAATGTTGCTAAAAAATTTTAAAAAAAAGAAAGAATAGGAAAATAAAAACGATTTATAGAAAACTCAACAACTTAAATTAACTTCATTATTCTGAACAATTAATTTATAAAAATAAATTAACGAAATTGTTCCAATAATTTGAAAGTAAAAATATATAAGCTTATAATGGATTAAAATATTATTTATATACGTGTTTTTCTAGCTTTTATTCATACAAGTCTACTTCTTGAATATTAAAAATTTTAATTTAAGTATTTAATGTTCTTTACATTTAGATCAAAGAAGAAAAAAAGAAAGATGTTTTTTTACAGAAATTATCTGATAAAAATATTTCTTTATTGTAAGCAAACAGGAAAATCAGATCAGCTTTTTAGATGAAAAAATATATATACATAATTATATTATTTCAATAAGCACCTCAGAAATTAAAATAAAATTAATATTAATTAAGCATATTTTAATTTCAAAACTTAGATATTGAAGTTGTAGTTCTTGAAAAAGATTTTTATTACGTCTCAAATATAAGAAAACAAATATGATTATGATTCCTTTAGGGTTATTTTATTCTAAATGAGGATTCGTAGCAAACGATTATTATAACTTTTTTAATTTTGTTCTGATGTCTAATTATAAATTGTTGTTTGTTCGTAATTAAATTTTCTTCTAGGAAACGCATCCATTTATATAAGACTAATTTATCAGTTTTAGATATGACAAAAAAATTGCAGCTTTTTGTTCCTTGTTTTTCAAATAATATTCTCATACTGTATCCCGAAAACTGGAATTATCTAGTTGTACGCGTTATAATATTAAAAGAATTCGTTTCACATTCTCACTGTCAGTTATCATTCATTTCCATGATGTATCCTGTTTGTCAATTCTTATTAATGACAGAGGGACGAAAAAGAATCTTCGTAATGCATACTTCCCGCTATAAAAGTTTTTTTTTTTTTTTAACTATTGTTATAGGTATGAAACATGACGAAATACGCGAACCAGCTGCACTTCCATGAAATCGGTTTTGAAATATAGGCTATAAGTCTTGCTATCAACTTTTCTTTTTCTATTATAAAAAGAAGATGGAATGATCACTTTTTAGAATGTTTTTGTCTTGAATTATCACATTTTTATATCTGATCTTGAATTATTACTTAATAGAATGTTCTTGTCTAGAGAAGGTATTTAAAAAATAGGCATGTACGTCACTCGTAATAAATAGTATTAATAGTTGCACAAATATAATAAAAAATAGAGGCATTTGATTTATAATAAATAATATTACGAAAAAAGTTTTATTTCAGTGTTTTGAGCTTCAAAAGCTTGAAATTTTTTTTTAAATATTGACAAAATAGACTTAATGAATTCTAAATTTTCTCATAAGTCATAATTATTGGTATTAGAATGTGTTACAATAAAATATTAAACCTTTAAAGATTTGAAAATTTTTTACATAAAATGACATAAAATAGAATGTAGTGAATGTTTTTATATACCATATTCATAACCAATCTATATTTTCATAGAACTTAATATATAAATATTACATTTCATAGACATAAATGCACTGTACATTAAGAAAAGGGTTTTGTAAAAATAAATAATTATCTTTTGAATATGAATTATAGAAAAAAAGACTTATAAAATACGGAATTCTTTGATCTAGAAAGCCTCCCGTCCCTTCCTTCTCATCATATATAACTATTACAATAAGATTTAACTGTAGTATATTAAAATAAGAGATGCACGAAAATATATTACCTTTTATCCATCTCAGTTTTGTGTAACCGAATTTGGAATAACGTATCGATTAAATAGGTTGTGCTGTAAGGTTTATTAATTTACATTAACAACTTCTCCTTCCTCAAAGACATAAAAATGAAAATAAAAATTCTGTGTCATGTATCAGATAAATAAAACTTTTTTTTGAAATATTTACATAGATTTTATACTTATTAGTTACTTTTATCAGCATTCTCTCTGTTGCTACCTATCTTAGTGGAAATGGATTCACTTATTCAGCCTACGTAATAAAGGTTCTTGCCATCGTAATTGATCCTACCGGGTGAGCCAAAAATTCGCTTGAACTTTAAAAACTTATAAAAAAAACAAGAAATAATAATAATATAAATAAATAAATAAAGTGCAGTTTACAAG
Organism: Trichonephila clavata; assembly: GCA_019973975.1. Lineage (NCBI taxonomy): Eukaryota > Metazoa > Arthropoda > Arachnida > Araneae > Nephilidae > Trichonephila > Trichonephila clavata. The sequence continues at coordinate 4,087 of BMAO01024185.1, forward strand.
AAAGGGCTCTCAAGGAAGTCAGATTTTTTTAGCAGCAAAAATATTAAAATCCAAGAGGTGTATTATCTGTAATTCGCTTCATGCAGAATGGCACAACCTCCATACAATGTTAATCCAGTAAAACGATTCCTATTGACTACCGTTGGTGAGGACAGAGTGATGGGTCGAGGTTGCAAGATGGCCACCACGTTCAGACTACTTCAATCTGGACGACATCTGGTTGTGGGGTTATTTGAAATCACTGGTGTAAATTTATCCCCATCTACATTGGCCGATCTTAAAGATTCTATCTGTTGTGAGGTTTTTACAATTCATTCCATATAGCGCATTCAGCTGTAATGGGTGTTGTGAGCCACCTTAGTTGTGTCGGACAACGTTCTGGAAGTCACGTTGAGCAATTGTAATTGCAAGAATAAATGAATAGAGCGTACCGTGTAGTCCTGTACATTATGTTTCTCAGATCGTCAGCGCCCGCTACTAGAAATATTTTTAATTAAAACTGTTTTTGCCTCTAAAAACAAATCCGACATTCTTGGGATAGGAACTCCGTAATTTACAAGTCACTTGACTTGCGAGCCCTTTCGTGCAAATCGCACTTCTTTATCATCATTTTTTTTCAATTTTTATAGTTAAAACGAAATTTGCGCTCACCCGGTATGTCACACTGGATAGATAATATTTTGTTTATGTTATAATTCTTAAAAAGAAATTATTAAAATAATGAATTTTATTTCATTTCTGCAGATATAAAAACCAAATGAACTTCTCTGTTTTTAAAAAAAAAACTACATTGCCTAAATTGTGTATAGAATATACTTAAAAAGGAAGTTGAATTCGAAAATTAATTAACATGTAGTCAGGGATATTCTACAAACGAAGAAGACTACATGGAATAATCCACGATTCTGCTAGCGTCTCATCCTTTAAATAAAATTTATCCTTCATAAAAAATATGTCAAAACTTCCAAAACTAGAACCGCAAATAATCTCGATATGATAAATACTTATTGTACTCGCAAATAGGTGTGAATCACATGGTGACAATTTCCATTTGCGTGTCCCTGAAGCATGTAATTAACACAACCCATACCACTATTATCTATACAGCTTCTTCAGCGAAGCTAATACAAATACAAAAATGCAAACAAGTAACTGATGTCTATTTCAGAGATGACATGTCATTGAAAGCATTTTATGGACTTTTCATGCATTTCTATTGGTCCATTTAATGCATTTTGGTCTCAAGCCAAGCCGGTTTCTAAAAGACAGGATTCAAGCCAAAATTTTTATTCAGTCTAGTACATTTTTCCCCTTTTACTTTGGTAAAAAACATCTCACAGAATACTGAAGAAAAAGAAGTTATGAAACTTTATCTAAAAAACTAATATATTTATCAAGATTTTTAGAAGATTAACTTTAATTAAAAATGGTATGTATGTATTATACTATCGACAATTTCGTCAAATCAAAAGAAGTTGTCAAATGCCATAATGTGCAGTTAATACTGGAAACCGATTCCACACACTCGTTAGAACGCAATAATAACGATAACAGCATTCGGCGACAATTTTTTTAAATTGGCGATATATTTTCGTTTGGCGAAATGGGTCGACGGTATAAAATATGAATACCTTAAAATTAATACTGTTTCACCTTGGATATCATTTATTTATTGCCATATTAAATATACAAATTTTAAGTTCCTTCTTATTTCAAGAATTAAATATGGTGTTGCTTTTATCTTCATACTGAAATGCAACATCAAATTATTTTCTAGCAATATACGAAACACGTTACGGTATAAAATTTCAAGGACGTACTAAACAATACAGATTAACGGAATCAAAGGCAAATAAATAATTCAGGTTTTATCGTTTAAAATAAGATACATTGATGTGAAATTTAATGATTAAGGAAAAAAGCTTTTATTTAGATACATATATTACAAAATTCAATGTCAATCAATAGGTATGTCTCAAACTAATCTAATGCTGCCAAATATATATTTGTTATCCTGCGTTAAATCAGGATTTCTTACATGATTGTCACAAACGCTTTTGGTAAACAATGTCACGAGTTATTATTTTTCTTTTCATTTCCAGAATTTAAAAACTCCATATCAAGAATTTAAATTATTTTAATCACATTTTTAAAATGCGTATATTTTAGCTATTTTATATTGTTAAAAATTTGAGTTTCTATGTTCTTGATTATTATCTAAATTTCGTAAAAGTTTATATTTTAGTGAATGGCAATACTTTGTAAAGACTTCGTTTATAGAAGACTTCAAATCAATATTTGTTATCCTGTCTTCAGAGAGCAGAACATTGATGCTTTAACCGACTCTGGATGGGAAAAAATTTTGATTCAACCTCGACAAATTTTTAGCCGATAAACCTCCTTATGAACCTCTTTTTTAAAAATATATTACAGTTTATTAAATACAAATCAGGCTCACAAAAATTTCTTGTTTTAACTCATTTCTATCTGAAAACGGGAAGAGGATCAATTTAAACTTTATTAAATTAAACTTTATTTATTCGAGAAGCGTTTATTTAAAATATTTTACTAAACATTTATAAATTAACTTAAGATAAGAATAGCCAGATAAGAATAAAATTTTTGCACACATAATAGAAAAAATATAAATATACTTTAATTGAAAAATATAGAAATATTAACAAAGAAAAATTACTTATTTAAAAATGATGTATTTAATGTTAGTATTCTAACTGATAAATTTACTTTTATTTTGGATAAAATTGGTACTCAATTTGAAATATTATTTACCGAAAACAATTTGTACATTTGTTTCGAAATATTAATATGAATTTATCTGTCTCACCAAAAATAAATGAAAAAGTATAACTAAGTTTAAAAATATATTTATAGAAGCCCCCCCCCAAAAAATCTTCGATATACATTGTCGTCAACAAAGATTCTGCATTTGGGAGTGAATTACTTCATTTGAAACTTAAACTGAATGTGGAATACGAAAATTTCTCACCCTAGTGAGTTGTGGGGGTGGGTTGGTATGTTTGGCCACCCATTCTGGAACGTGAGTAAGTTGTTCACAGAATTCTTTGACAGAATGAGTACTGTTGCCCTCAGCTTTACTTGCGTCTGACATGCATTGTTCCATGACAGATATCACCTGCAAAGAGTAAAAAAGTATTAGTATATAAAATAAGTAAGTAATAAACGCTAAAATATTATTCAAAGGAGTAAGTTAAAAACATTACTACATTGTATTTGTGCATAATATAAAAATTCCTACTGTGCTATAACAATACATATATGCTGCCCCCTGGACCATTAAGGCAGTAATTCCTTATTCTGAAATGGATATAAATATCAAATCATGAATAAACAATAGGGACATTTTTATCATTATGCTGGCTTCATACAAGTCAACTTTGTGCCACTCAACTTGTTTTCTGTAACCCCTCCTCTCTAGTGTGGAGAGAATTCCTTTCACACGCAGACTCAAAGTTGGAGTGCTGCAGAGGAAAAGAGACCCTCGTTCGTACAATGACTGAGCATGAAGATGCAATAAAAAAGTTTTCTCCATTTTCAATACACAAGTAGCTGTGTGTGATGAGCGTAGCTTTCACAAAATCTTTTTAGTTGAGTCAACTAGTGGGGACGGTAACGTGTTTTTCGAGAGCAAAGAGGAAGGGGCTCAGCAGGCAACGAGTGCCAGTTGACCACTGGCGTAGCTACTCTTGAGTGGCCCTCTTTCGAAGATTCCTTGGGATTCCTCCTTTGCCCTTTTGATATTTTACAATATTTTACTACACGTCTTGGGGCCCCTGTAGCTTGGGGGTCCCGTATAATTGATATGGCGGTAGCTACGCCCTTGCAGTTGACCACATGTGAAGTGACCCAAGCGATTTCTGTTCAAAATGTGCAATTAACTCTCTGCTCTTTCTGTTATCTGCGGCTAAAGTCCACTCATGTGAACGAGCTCTTCGAGATTAACAAAAAAAATTTTGGCATGTATTCATCTCAAAATGATGTGTCCAAATCAGAACAGTATGAGAAATTTATTTTTGGCAATTTTCTAATTTCCAAACTCTACGTATATATACGGATATATGTTGAAATTAAAATGAAATGAAATAGTTATAATTGAAAAATGGCATCGATAAGTCAGTCGTCTCAGAAAGTTAAAATACTTCATTAAACCAGAGAAATGCATATTAGATGAAGACTAACTTCAGGGTTTATTAAATTTTTCCTTTTTTCCTCCTTCTGTTCATAAGTATTTTTTTTTTTGTACTTGTTTCATTCATAATTTTTTTTCAGAACAAGATATCAATCATTGGCATGGCCAAGTAATTTTAGCGCGTTTTTCACATGTTGTATTTTACAATAATGCAACTAATGAACTTTTTACTAACAGAAAGTAGTACTATACTTAAAAAAAAAATTTTAAAAATTTTTAAATTATTAAATTTAAATATGATTCGGATCATCTAGGGCACAAACATGACCAAATGCCGAAAACCCGAGGTCAATTGGTTGCTTATTGGCTGAGAAAAAAGTACGACAAAATATGGAACGAAGACGAAATTTGCGTCCTAATAGCGCTTTTTTTACACTTCGTGAAAAACGCGCTAAAAACGCACGAAATTGCGTTCTGGCTCTTTCGAATTAATTCAAAAATAACGTTCTCTATAAATTTGGCCTCTATATTTCATCCATTTACTTTTCTAAAAAATTAAATATCCCCTATTGGTGTAAGCGAAACATTTCCTCTTCTTAAAAAGAGGCCTCTTTCAAAATGGCATTTAGGTAATGACGAAATAAATTAAAGTTATTATCCCGATGAAGAAATAGTTGATGGTTCATAATTTCCAACGGATGTCATTCACTCGCAGTTACGCAACCATGTCAAATTCCCAAGTGCAAACGCACTGGATCCCAAGAAGCCAGAGAATGTGAAGAATTTTGTCTAAATTGACTAGTACAGTTGTTCTGAAGAATTGATTGTACCCATATATTAAATTAGGCTGGACAGGATGGAACCTTTAACAAACACATCCTCTTTGGGGAAGTATAGACTCGTCAAAAATCTATTTAGGGAGGTGGTTTATTGCCCAACAAAAATTTTCACACGTGCTGGGAAAAAAATGTGTTCTTTTTCTTGTCCTTTTTTTGAAACATTTGGCATTGCTGAATATTATTGTATTATATATAGTCAATCAACAAATTCCACTCATTTAATATTGCATTTGATTTAAAAGTCCAAAATATTGGAAACATGAAAAATAATTTAAAAATAAAGTACATATTTCTGAATTTGGGTTAAAAATTATTTTTAATCAATGGTAATAGATAATCGATATCTCTAGGAAAAATATTTTAAATGTACTTGAAAGCAGCAAGTCAAAATTTGTGATATACATTTTTTTTAAGTTCTTAGAAAATTCTCCATCGAATTTAGAAATATTCTTATACACTGAGCATTTCTAAGAATTTTTTTTTTATTTTTACTGTGAAAAATTACACAAATAACACAGGAATAGAACACACAGAAATAAAATAACCATACTTCTAAATTTAGGAATAATTACATTCTAAATCGTTAAAAACTAATATTACGCCTCTTACAAATTTTATACTTTTTGATAAATTCTCTCTCAAAGCAAACTTGTAAATTTGACAAGAATATATAGTAATAACCGGTTGCGTGTGTGTAGTGTTATCAAATAATAGTAATAATAATATTCTGTTTTATTATTTCGAAGTGGAATTTTAATTTTAGTTTTAGGGCAAAACAGGGAATTGTGCTTTAAACTCTGGCAAGTTTCACATGGTGTAATTTTTACCTTACATTGTGAAATCAAATGTTTATAGGCCATGCACCGATAACATCTACCCTCTTTCTTTAACTTATAACGTTTTCCTTCGTTAGAAAATATTTGGCCTCCGATTGAAGTGTGTGTATCAGAATTACAAAATATCCAAACATTTCTAACAACCGTAGTTAAAGCGGAAGATGAAGGAAAATTATTTTTGAATTTAGGTTGTTGTGGCTGATACGATAAATTTCTCGGAAGATATCTAGAATTTTCTGGGATTTTCTTTGAATGCCCTAGTGCTATGTTTGCAGATTCGCGAGATTCAATTTCAAATTTAATGAATTTCATTAATTCTTTAACATTCCCAATATTTTTTGAATCTTTTTGACGATGAAACTCGACAACTAAATCATGCGGAAGTTGTTTAAGGATTATTGGAATTAACAAATGCCCGTAATTTCCCGATGCGACTCCCATAGAGTTTAAATTTCTTATGTTAATTTCACTTTCGTCATACAATTTTCTTAACCCTTTTAGATTAAAGGAAGATTTAACTGGTTCAATCTCTAAAAGCTTATTCATGAGAAAACTAATTAAGTGGTCCTGTCTACCCTATCTGTCTTTCAAAAGATTTAAACATGAGAGATTTATAGTTATCTTCGGTAAGGGCAAAACCGGAAACAATTTTAGAAACTTCACCAGATAAAAAGGATTTTAAATAAATAAATTTATCAACATTATTTAAGGATTCATTAGCATCAATTGCATTCGTGAAGCTATTGATAAATTCAAGATAAGTGCTGGAATCGCCACTAAAATTAGGAATTCGAAGTTTTGGCAAATTAAGAGACATTGCAGGATTATTAGTTTTTACATTGGACTCATTTGCACCTTTAAAATTTACAGCTAGTTGGCTTAGGTGCTTTTTATTTATTTTACTTTTAATTTTATATTTGACTTCATTTATATTCTCTTCATATTCAAGAGAACCTTCTATTTCTGCTTTAAATAATTATTTATCCGAGAGTAAATCTTCTATTTCTTTATTAAGAGTTTGAAGCTCTATTTGCTTAGCATCTAAATTAAGTAAATATTCAAAAAGTTGTTCTTGGTTAGTTTCGTTCTGGCTATCGAAATTTTTCAAGAACGATTTCACTTTATTCACAAACTTTGTAGAAGCAGAACGAACAACTTTTCTTTTTGCTCTAACTTAATCAGTAGCTTCCATTTTTAAATAAAAACAAAAACTACAGTACCCTTATCAAAGTTCGCGCTGAACAATCAATATACCACAATACTGAAATCATTTGGCGTGGAAACATGCCAGGAGAAAACAAATCAATATGAAATAATTTGAAGGTGCTTTGCACACAAAAATCACGCTCTCTCTCTCTCTCTCTCTCTCTCACACACACACACAATTGTCATAAAATTCTGAATAAAATGACATATTTTCCCACCTGTCTTGTGACCGATTTGACATTTTTATTTTGGTGGTTCAGTGTTCGAAATATTGTGCAAGTAATCAATTACAAATAAAATAAACTTTTTAATTAAAATTAGGACGAAATAAAAAAAGAGCATAGATAGATAGATAGATAGATATTTACACGTAAGAGTATTGAATAAAATATTTGCAATCCTAAATCTAAATCAAATCAGTAAAAGCAACTGCATTTTCAATTACGTGTCAAATACATATCAAATCTGAATTCTAACGGTCAACTGCAGAATTCTCATATTGAGATTTATTCCAAAAAGGATGCCAATTTTTGCAGAAAAATTTATAATATCAAACGAGATTAAATATCAATAAATAAAATAAACAGTAGGTAAAATTACATATAAATTATTAAATGAAAGCGGACGATAATAGTACGAAGAAAAGAATAATTTCCAACGTTAATAGATATATTAAAGATAACTTAAAAAAAAAACTTATTACATATTTTGATTTTATTCAATTCTAAATAAACTGAGTAGTTTCTTTTTTATAATTTAGTAGGCTGTAAAATAGTGTGTGTTTTTGCTGTTTCCAATTACTTTTTCCACACTTGATAATTAAATCATGTAAAATGATATTAAATATATATAAATAAATCGAAAGATAAAAGAAGTGTTAAACTTTTCTATTTCAATCTAATAAGAATGATATAGCTATAATTATTTTTGAAAATTAAGTTCATTATAGGAGAAAGAAAGGTTATGAACGATATCATAAACACACGAACTTTCTCTTATACATATCAGAGAGAGAGAGATTGGGTTACTTGCTTAATTACTTTCGGAGTGTTCAGTCCTTCCAAATAAATGTTTCAATGAGAGTGAATAAAGCGTAGTCAGCTAGTGATATCAAATTAATCATTTTTTACTTTATATGAAAGTTCATTAATAATGATTTTCAGAGAGGAAATTCTATTCTAACCAAAATTTAATTTATCAGAGATTCATCAGAAATGTGTCGTTGAAAATGTCGTCTCTCACATGGCAAGATGCTCTACATTTGCCTGGTAGTAAACGGCTTACAGAGAGTTAACATTATCCAAAAACCTTCCATTGCAGCTACCCAAGCAGAACGATCAAGAGCCCAAGGAGCAGAAAGCGGGAAAGTTAGGTAGATTTTATAAAAAGTTACTTTCATTCTCTGAGACACCTTACCGGAACCTTGACTCAAATTTCTGTTCGAAATTAGGTCTAGGTTTACGAATCGTCCTCAGTGAAAGTTATCGTTTTCTGTCGAAAGAATCATAATCTTTTACCTAACTATAATAAAAGGATTTCATTATACAATCAGCGTTGATAAACGATATGAGGAATTACCGGCGTAATGATTATCGCAAAATTATTGCAGAACCTTGAGCAGGTGTAATTTAAAACGCGAAGGTCTTTTAAACTGCCGTTCAATTAAATTGTAATGTGAATCCCGCGTCAGTGTCTGCAAAGTTTCAAGGCAATGTATTCGAACACTTGTCTTTTAAATTTATATAAATAGGAAGTTAAAATCGGTAATATTTTTAAATGTTGTATGTATTTGTGGTGAAATCGTACCTTGACTCAATGTGAAGGCGGATTACACACCCTAAACCTTAAATCTTTATAGTTAAAATACATATTTTTTACTGTTATAATTGTGTGAGTCAGTTTTAAAGCTTATTTTTAAAAAAGTTTTCTAAACTTTCTTGATTTAGCTAAATTTCGTTTCTCTTTGTATATATATAAAGAGAGAAAGACTAACAAATATTGCGATTGCTTAACATCTGGAATTACCAAATTCAGCTTAAAACTCCATTAAGCCTAATGGAACTTCGAAATTATCTTGGGAGTATGATGTGAAGAATGAGATAGTTCATCGTATTTCATCGCATATTCATCGCAACCATAATAATCCGTCTCCAGTGCCAGTTGTTAAGATCTTACACTAACATTTCAAACACAAAACAAAATTCTAAATTATCAAAAATGCTTAGAATACTTGTTTTAAGAAATGTTTTTTTTTTTCAGTTACATATCTTTTGCAAATGCTGAATTTTTTCATGCATCATATTTTTTAAAAATATTACATGTCGTTATTTATTAGGCGTACAACTTTGCTTCCGCCGTTTTTTTCCGAAATTCGAGGCTTTATTGTAAAAAACTGGTTATACATTTATGATTCAAAATATTGTCCATCGCTGGCCACTACTTTCTCCCATCTTTCGGGCAGCGTACGAATCCCGCGTTGAAAAAACTGGTCATCTTTTGAAGCGATCCACGAATCGATCCAATTTTTTGCTTCTTCATAAGACCGGAAGTGCTGCTCAGCCAGGCCGCGTGCCATTAATCGAAACAAGTGATAATCCGAGGGAGCAACTTCTGGAGAACACGGCGGGTGGGGTAGGACTTCCCATTTCAACGTTTCCAAGTATGTCTTGCCCACTTTCGCAACACGGGGTCGAGCATTGTCATGCTGTAAAATCACTTTATCATGTCTCTCTTTGTATTGCGGCCGTTTGTCTTTCAATGCTCGTTAATTGCGTTCGATAACGATTGCCTGCGATTGTTTCAGTCGGTTTTAACAACTCATAATACACTACGCCGAGCTGGTCCCACCGAATACCGAGCTTGACCTTGGAACCGTGAATATTTGGTTTGGCCGTCGACGTGGAAGCATGGCCGGGATATCCCCATGATTTTCTGAGCTTGGGATTATCGTAATGAACCCATTTTTCATCCCCAGTCAAAATGCGATGCAGAAATCCCTTCCGTCTTTGCCTTGCAAGCAGCTGTTCACAAGCAAACAAACGCCGTTCAACATCTCTCGGCTTCAACTCGTACTGCACCCAATTTCCTTGTTTCTGAATCATTCCCATGACTTTCAGGCCTTGTGAAATGGCTTGTTGCGTCACTCTTAATGATCCTGCCAATTCTTGTTGCGTTTGACACGAGTCTTGATCAAGTAATGCCTCCAATTTTGCATCTTCGAAAACCTTCTCTCTTCCACCGCCATGCTGGTTTTCGACGTCAAAATCACCGTTCTTGAAGCGTTGAAACCACTCTGGGCACATTCTTTCACTAATAGTGGCCTCACCATAGGTATCTGAGAGCATTCTATGAGCCTCAACCGCAGATTTCTTCATATCAAAGCAGAAAATTAAAACCTCCCGCAAATGACGAGAATTTGGCTCGTAAGCTGACATGTTTAATCGAGAATAACTTTATGATGCCGAAACAAATCGACTAATATTTCGATGGCGTTATGTTTACAAATACCTAAGCTTATTGTAGGCTATCTACGATCTATTTATTTCGACTACCACTTACCACTACAGCCATCTATTACAAAACGGCGGAAGCAAAGTTGTACACCTAATAAAAG
>BMAO01024186.1:0-96294 GCA_019973975.1 Trichonephila clavata
TCTCAAGAAGCGATGCAGAATTGCTGTGTGTACTTTATTCCAAATTTCAATCTGAATTTTTGCATGTTGTACATTTTTTATAGACCGAATATTCACAATTTAATTTTTTTTTGTTAAAATTAATTGTTTTTGATTTTTTAATATGTTACATGGATTTTATTATAATTTTTTTGCACGATTTTTTGGGAAAAATATTTAAAGATTTTCATCTTACACGATTTTTTAAAGTTGTGGAACAAATCCGCAAATTTACCATGTGTCTTCTTACACGTTACTTTTCTGCAAGGTTTCTAAGGTACGTATATACCGTGTAAAAAGAAATTGGGTGTACATTCTGAATAAATATAATGCAATTGGTTATTCTGTAATTCTGTTGAAAAATAAATATTGTAACGAATTTCACTGTTGGGTTCAGGGATTGAATAGACTTTAATCAGGACAGCGATAAAACAGTTCTTTATTATCAGCCCAATGAAGAATACAATGTTCAGAAAGGCATAAGAACAGCCGAAGTCACAGTAATATATACACAACAGTAACACAACGCAATGTACTGATCCAGCGGGAAATAGATCAAATGCCAAGCGTAGGCTTTCGTACTCTCTCGGCATAAATCACGACGGAATCACCCGTAAAGTAACAGAGGCTGCCGGCGCGTCTGCGCTTCAAGAAATCTGAATAACAACTCATGTTGCATTTCAGTATGCCTTTGCATAGACACGGCGAAAGTGGTAGAACATTCCAGAAAATAGGAGAACCGGAAGTCGTCAAATACCGCCAAATTTGGCGATACTTGGCGACAAAATAAGTTGCTAAAACTGTCGCCAACTAAACGATATCTCGCCAATTTGGCGAGATACCCAAAGAGCCCTATGTTATTTACAAGGTCCCATAGCAATTGATCTAATTCACATGTTTACATGCAATGAACATTAATCCTACACTATTTTCAAGCAGAATAGTAATTTCGACATAATTTAACATTATAAACACATTTAAATACCAAAATCGTAACATTGCCCCCTCCTCAAAAGACTGCACGTCTCGGGCAGTAACACTTGAGCAGTAAGCCATTTAAATCAAACAATTATATTATTTTAAATATAAGAGAAAACAAATGACAATGAAAGTATACTCAACATAACAAATAAAAAAAAACTATTTACAGGACTAATTACAAAAAGGAAATGGTTGAAGGCGATGAGACCATGGTTTAAATTGATCCCTAAACTAAGTATTGTTACCATAATAAGGAGCTAAGCGATCATAATGAACGACTCTAGGCTTAGCATTCGTAGACTTACGGATTCGAACCACGACGTCGTTCAGTCTTTTTAGAACTGTATAAGGCCCTTCCCACGATGTTGAAGCTTTGGAGAAAGTCCTTTACGTCGGTACGGGTTTCCAGAACCAAACCTTGTCACCTTCTTTAAATGTATGTCCTGTAGCTCTTGCATCGTATCGGATCTTCATCTTGTCCGTCGCGATGTTAATGCGACCTCGGGCAAATTGATGAACGTCTTCTAACCGTGCCTGGAGATTCTCAACATAGTCTTCAGGTGGAGAAGGCGCATCCGGTGGACGTCCGAATACGAGATCACAGGGGAGACGGAGTTCACGACCAAAGAGCATATTTGAGGGTGTAAAGCAGGTAGTTTCATGGACGGCACTTCTGTAAGCCAGCAGGAACAGCGGTAGTTTCTGATCCAGTCTTGTTGGTTCTTTGAAACAAGGTGAGAGAGACTATTCAGGATCATTCGATTAAATCTTTCTTACCATGCCATCCGATTGTGGATGTAGAGGGTTGTTCGTGTTTTATCGATTTCCCAGGATTTTACAAAGTTCTTGGCAGATAGCAGAAATGAAATTTCTCCCCTGATCGGAATGGAGTTGAAGGGGTGTTCCGAACCTTGAAATCCAATTCTCCACTAACACTTCTGCAACAGTTGTCGCTTCCTGATCGGAATCGGGTATGCCTCAGGCCATTTCGTGAAATAATCCATGACAGATAAAATGTATCGGTTATTGTCTTTTGATCGTGGAAAAGGTCCCAAGATGTCGAACGCAATTCTTTTCGAATGGTGCCCCTACATTGTATAGGTGTAGCTTTCCGCGACTACGTCTGTTAAGGTCCTTTACGGGCTCCACAGGTATCGCAGGACTTGCACCATTTTTCGACATCAGTTCTTACGTTTTTTCCAATAAACCGCTCTCGAACTCTCTGCATGGTCTTCATAACTCCGAAATGGCTACTTGTTGAACTATTGTGTAATTCCTTTTAGTACGTCAGGTATTCGTGATCGAGGAAGTACTAACTGCCACCTTGATGTTTTGCCATCTTCGGATTCCCATTTTCTATACAGGACGCCGTTTCGAATGTGAAGAGAATCCCAAAGAGCCCAATACCGTTTGATACCAGGACTTTAAACTAGAGATGTCTTGCCAAGAGGGTCTCCCACTAGACGACTCCATGCGTTCAATAATGGGGTTTAGGTCAGGATCCTTCATTTGTGCTTCGCGAACTTCTTGATCACTCCAAGGGTCAAAAATGTGATGTAGCTGACGGAGTGATCTGGCGCACAACCGGCACCGTTTTCCCATATTTCATCTCAGCTGTAGAGCAAAAGCGACAATTCTCTGAACAGGGTTTCCTGGACAAGGCGTCTGCATTTCCGTGCAAGGATCCTTTGCGGTGTCGGATGTCGAAGTCGTACTCCTGGAGTTTCTGTATCCACCTAGCAATCTGTCCCTATGGGTTCTTGAAATTCAAAAGCCATGTGAGAGATGCATGGTCTGTTCGGAGCAGGAATTTTTGCCCGTAATCGTAACTGTGAAAATTTTCAACAGCCTTAACGATGGCAAGTAATTCTTTCCTGGTGACGCAATAATTTCGCTCGGGCTTCGACAGGCACTTACTCCAGTAAGCGATGACACGTTCTTGGCCGTTGATTTCTTGAGATAACACTGCTCCTACGTTCGCATGGCTGGCATCCGTATCTAAGATAAACTGTTTATCAGGATCCGGATAAGATAAAAAAGGCGCGGATGTTAAAGCCTCCTTCAAGCTGGTAAATGCTACCTCACATTCCTCAGTCCATACAAAATGGCCGTTTGTGCTCAGTCAACCTATGAAGTGGTCTTGCGATTAAAGAAAACCCTTTTACGAACCTTCTATAATAAGTGCAGAGCCCTAAGAAGCTTCTCAACTCGTGCACATTCCGAGGTTGGCTCCATTCTTTAACCGCTGCCACTTTCGGGGGTCAGTTCTTACGCCTTCAGCCGAAATTATGTGTCCGAGGTAGCTCACTTCACGGCAAAATAAATTACATTTGTCTGGATTTAACTTCAAATTGGCTTGTTTCAATTTTTCTAGCACCTTCTTTAGATTGCTAAGATGTTCTTCAAAATCTCGCCCCACAATAATTATGTCATCTTGGTAAATAAGACAAGCTTCAGGAGAGAGTCCTCTCAACACCGTCTCCATGAGGCGCTCAAAAGTTGCAGGTGCGTTGCATAGACCAAAAGACATAACTTTAAATTGCCAAAGTCCTTGTTCGCTTGTTGTAAATGCGGTCTTTTTCACGATCTACGGGATCCATCTCTACCTGCCAATAGCCACTTTTTAAAATCAAGTGTAGAGACCACACATTTCCAGATAATGTGTCTAGGGTGTGTTTTAATTCGATAGCTCTAACACGTAAGTGGACTGAAGAGTCTCTTACACATATTGTTCATGACACACAATCACGACACAGTTTTCTTGTGGACTTGCGTTTATTAATTTCTCATAACTTCTGTACATTTACATTGGAGTTGCAGGGCATGCGCAGTTCAGGCTGCGCAATTGGGATTGCGCAGACACAGTTTATACATACATTACTACAGACACAACAACACACTCTACTCTCTTAATTACACAGATAGCGCTTCGTATGCCGTGAACTAACATACCGCCCCACATTGCACTGGTTACACCATGCAATCACTGTATTAATAATTAACACAAAATATATCTAAATTGTTCATCACTTAAATTCCACAAAAGACACTTAAAGAAATGCACTATATCATTGAAATTAAATTTAAAAAAAAAAAAAAAACAATTCACTTGAATTGATTAAAACACACAAAAAAAATAAATTTTATCAACAGTATTTAATCATTTGGCATTGGCAAAACACAAACTTTAGATATGGCTCTTTTACAAGTACTAAATTGAGTTTTCACTTTAACTACACGAATATTGTTATCGACTCCTAAATAAACTTGAATAATTCTTCCTAATAACCACTTGTATGGTGGCAAATTCTCTTCAATTAAGAGTACTAAATCTCCAACTTTTACATTATTTTTTTCGAACATCCATCTGTTCCTTTGTTGCATTTGATTAAGATAATTGCGATGCCAAAATTTCCACATTAATTGCACTATTCTAGTAATTTTTTCCCATTTCTTAAGGTAATTCTCCTTTATATTTATTAAGTTGGGCTCAATAATAGAATTCAAGGATCTATTAATCAAGAAGTGAGCAGGAGTAAGAACTTCAAACTCATTCTCATTAGTAGACAAGGGGCAAAGAGGTCGAGAATTTAACATACCCTCGATTTGAACTATCACGGTTAAAAATTCTTCATAAGTCAAATTTATTCCCCTCATAACTCTTTTTAGATGATATTTAAATGATTTAATAGCAGCCTCCCATAGACCACCAAAGTTGGGGGATCTAGGGGGTATAAACTTCCACTTAATGCCTTCTGCCGCTAAGTATCTAGCTAATTGATCATCTGGTTTGCTAACCATTTCATGAAGTTTTTTAATTTCCCTATTAGCTCCTACAAAATTTTTAGCGTTATCAGAAAATAATTTTGCACATTTCCCTCTTCGTGCAATAAATCTTTTTAAAGTCGCAATAAATGCATCGGAAGTTAAATCATTCACTACTTCTATGTGTACAGCTTTAAACACAAAACAGATAAATATACAAACATAGATTTTATGCAAACTTCCTTTGCGTTGGCTTTTGTTTTTTATGAAGAAAGGACCACAAAAGTCGACACCCGAGCAGTTAAAAGGGTAGTCAGTGGTAACCCTTTCCTTAGGCAGATTGCCCATTATTTGAGATGTAATAACAGGTTTACATTTAAAACAGATTATACATTTATGAACAATTTTTCTACAAAGATTGCGACCATTGAGAGGCCAAAATTTTTCGCGAACATAATTCAAAAGTGAAAAAGCACCAACATGAAAGTATTTGTTATGCAAATATTCAATTATCATACATGACAGTTTATGGATTTTAGGCAAAATAATTTGATGTTTTTGATTAAAAGGAAAATTTGTATTACCTAATCGGCCACCCACTCTAAGCACTCCATCTGAATCCAAAAATGGATTGAGACTTTTCAACTTACTTTTTGGCAAGATAGGTTTTTGTTTTTCCATACATTTTATTTCTACTGAAAATTCTTGCCTTTGTACACTTTTTATTAAGAAGATCTCTGCTTTCTCCAATTCATCTACTGTTAGTGGGCCACTGGCTTTAACCTTCCTCCTCAGGTTGTTTACGAACCTAAAAATATAACTTAAGATACGCAAAATGGTTAAATAGTTATTACTAAGGTTACACAAATTGTTCACAAAGTCATTCACAAAATGTTAAAAACTGGCACTTCATTCTCAAGTTTTTCAAGGACACTGTTCTTCAGTTCTGAATTGTACGCATCGTTGTTTTCACTAATGTGCACAGGTTTGTTCGGATAATCACTGCCAGATAGAAACTCTGGACCGTTCCACCACATTTCTTGGTTCAGAAGTTTGTCAGGATCTACTCCACGAGAAATCAAATCTGCAGGATTCTGGTTGGATGGCACATGTTTCCATTTCCGTACAGGGAACAAATCTTGAAGCTTAGCAATTCTATTCTGCACAAATGTTTTAAGGTCCATCGGTTCTTTTTGTAGCCAAGACAACACTATCATTGAATCAGTCCACAGATAAACTTTAACTGATTCCAGCTTCAAGGTATCAATCACTCTTTTCACAAGTTTGGACAAAAGGACAGCGGCGCACAGTTCCAATCTTGGAATAGTTAGACTCTTAATTGGTGAAACTCTCGATTTGCTAGTAATTAATCTCACTAAAGTCACTCCCGAATTATTTTTTGATTTGCAATACACTGCAGCTCCATAGCAGCGCTCTGACGCATCAGAAAATCCATGAATCTCTATAGATGTAGGATTCTCAATTACTACACGTCTTTGGATATTTATGTTATTTAGGCTCTCTAGCCCAATTAACAACTGGTGCCATTGATCATACACTTTCTTTGGGAGTGGATCTTTCCAGTCAATACTAAGTCTCCAAAGCCTCTGCATAAACATCTTGGCGTTGGACACCACGGGTCCCACAAGACCCAAAGGATCAAACAGTCTCGCAATAGTTGACAAAACGCTTCTCTTGGTATACGAATCACTTAGTATCACGTCAATTTTAAACGAAAAAGTGTCTCTTCCTGGGTCCCAGGACACACCTAAGGTTTTGGTCTCATTTGGTTTAGAAAAATCGTAGATTCCATTTATACTCTGCGAAAGTTCAGGATGATTTCCCCGGATTTTATGCAATTCCATGCCTGCACTTTTCAAAATTTCAATTAACTGATATCGTAGCTCCTTAGCCTCTTCTAAGGTGTCCGCCCCGCATAACGCATCGTCCATGTAGAAATTGCTTCGAAGGACTGGTGCTGCTATCGGGAATTTATTTTCTTCATCATAGGACAATTGTTTCAATGTTCGTTGCGCTAAGTATGGGGCACTGGTCGTCCCGTACGTGACTGTTTGAAGCTCATATGTTTTTACTCGGTCGTGTTTATTGTCCTTCCACAATATTTGTTGCAGACAGCGTTGTTCGGAATCAATTAGGATCATTCGATACATTTTTTTAATGTCCGCAGTCAGTGCATATCTGTAAGTACGGAATCTAATCATCTGGGCATATAAGTCATCTTGGATGACTCCTCCATTGTACTGAATATCATTCAGTGATAATCCATTATCTGTAGGACTAGACGCATTGTAGACCACCCTCACCTTAGTAGTACTTTTTTCGGGTCTATAGACGCCATGATGAGGTAAGAAATAGTTCATCTTCGAATTATTTTCTTCTACCTTCACTTCTTTCATATGTCCCATTTGTTCATATTCTTGCATGAATTCTCTATACAATTTTAGATATTGTGGATCCCTTTCCAATCTAAGCCACAATGCATTTAATCGTTTGAGAGCAATGCCCCTGGAATTCCCTAAACAATTTGGATCACCCTTAAGGGGCATTTTAACTATGTACCGTCCCTCCTCGTCTCTAGAATGTGTTTTCATAAAGTGTTCCTCACATAAACTAGCCTCATTACTTTTTGTTTGCACTATCTCCACATTTTCTACTTCCCAAAATTTTTGCAACGTTTTATTTAAATCCTCGTCCTTAACTAAACCGCAATGAACTTTAGTTTCATTAAATGAATCTACATTACCACTTACAACGTAACCAAAAACCGTGTTTTGTAAAATTAGATCTGAATTTTTTATCTTAAATTTTTCCGGTCTCAATAGTTCAAAAAATATTTCTGCACCTAACAACATGTCTATTTTATCTGGAATATTAAAACGTTCATCAGCTAACTCCACTACATCTGAAAAATTAACACTAGTATTAAACGTATTACTTGGAATAAAATCTGTGATTTTTTTAACTACTAACATATTTAAATCCTTCACGAATGTATTATTTTTATTTGAAATTGTCGTTTTAACGCAACCGTTAACAATCATAGATGCATCATTTAAACATGAGATCAAAGTATTAATCTTTTCACTTTTCAGTTGTAATTTATTGGCGCACTCCTTAGTTATAAGACAAACCATACTGCCTCCATCTAACAAACACCTACATTCATGCCAATTCGAATATTTATCCTTTATTAATACGCGAGCTGTGCTCAGTAAGCATCTTTTAATTTTGTTATGACTAAATGTAGTCGCCACGATTTCTTGCTTGTTTATATTTGAATTAGGAACGAACGGAGGGGCAGAAGCATTGAAAGATATCGTTTGCGATCTCTCTTCAAGGACCGAAGGAGGCCCGATTTGGGGAGTTGGGATACTTTTTATTTCTCTTTGAAAATGAAGCAATTTATTATGCGGCTTCTTACAAACTATGCAATTTCTAGAGCGACACTGTTTTACACAACATTCTGGGGATAGACATTTAAAGCACATTTTATTGTTTTTAACAAAATCTACTCTTTCATTTATCGAAAAACCTTTAAACTGAGGGCAAAATTGCAAAGCATGTGCTTCATTTTTACACAACACACATTTTTCATTCTTTATTTCAGAAAAAAATACGCTCGAACCTCCTCTCTGACTTCGCGAGCTGTTATATCTCTGATGTTTATTGAACTCAAATCGTTTATTTTCATTTCCAGTGAAGGACCTGGAAAATGTATTAGACTCGCTTTTAAATTTACCTTTAGAAGATAAATAAATATCACATTCTCGCCCTAACTCGTGGGGTTTAAAAAATGTTTCTCCTTGTTTTACATTAATATGAGTCACTAATTCTCTGTCAAGAGTGCTCATCATTTTATCCGCAACAATTAATTCACATACTGACTTAAATTCATTAACATTTCGTAACTGACAGTAATACTCAAATGTTGCACTTAACCTAGACGCAAATTGAACATAACTCTCTGAATTTAATTTTTGAGTTTTACGAAAATTATTATAGCATTCTTGCGGTGTAGGCTGAAATTCTTTCAAAACTAAATTTTTTAGTTTTTCATAACTGCGCAATTCTTCCTCTGACACATAAATCATTAAGTTATTCGCTCTCTCTCCTAAGATATTTAAAAGAATTTCCGATTTCCATTCTTCGGGAACCTCTTTCGTTTTGAATGCTTTCTCTAATGACTGAAAAAATAAATTATATGACTCAACACGCGAGGGTACAGAGATAGTTAATGTTTTTACACTTTTTATTAACGTTTCGATACTAATATTGTTACATGTTTCGGTGGCGCTCACTGTTGAAAGTGAAGAATCATGTGTGTTAAATCTTTCCGAATATTAGCAAGCTCTAATTGCTTCTCTAACTGTGCTAACTTAATTTTCTCTAACTCTAAATTTGCTTCAATCGCAGATTTTTTAATTCTCGTTTCTTCAACGGCATAGTCAATAACAGTTTTAACTAATTCTGTGTCTGCATTATACACTTCACTACTTTCAATTAAAATTTTCAAATCAAGAACTTTTGCATTATCTGGCACAGTTAGTTTTAATTCCTCCGCGACAAGTTTTAACTCGTCTTTCTTCAACTTAGCAATTAAAGACATAATTAAATAATTAAAATTCTCTCAAAAATTCAAAGAACATTGCTCTCACCTCACATCACTGGCTGCCGAACTTGGCTGCTTACACAAATCACTGTTTGCCGCACTTGGCTTTTCACACAAATCACTGTTTGCCGCACTTGGCTTTTCATTTAGTCTTTTTTTTTTAATCCATAGGTTAATCCATTAGTTCTCTCTGGCCTCGTAAGGACCAGTGTTTAATTCGATAGCTCTAACACGTAAGTGGACTGAAGAGTCTCTTACACATATTGTTCATGACACACAATCACGACACAGTTTTCTTGTGGACTTGCGTTTATTAATTTCTCATAACTTCTGTACATTTACATTGGAGTTGCAGGGCATGCGCAGTTCAGGCTGCGCAATTGGGATTGCGCAGACACAGTTTATACATACATTACTACAGACACAACAACACACTCTACTCTCTTAATTACACAGATAGCGCTTCGTATGCCGTGAACTAACAGGTGTCATCTATTCGGGGAAGAGGGTAACTGTCTTTCTTGGTGATGCCATTTAAACGACGGTAGTCCACGCAGAATCTCGTTGAACCGTCTTTTTTTCGGACCAAGATGATGGGAGAGGCCCAGGGACTAGTAGAAGGTTCAATGACGTCCTTTGCTTGCATATCCTTTAAAAGATCTTTTACCTCTTCCCCTTTGGCAAATGGTAATCTTCGAGGATGTTGTTTAATAGGAGGATGATTACCTGTGTCAATTCGGTGTTTTGTTAAATTTGTTCTTCCAAACTCCTCGGCAGGGCCGCCGCGTGGGTATTAGGCGCCCTTGTTCGAGTTGAAATTCGGTGCCCCTTTATGGGGTTCTGTTGCACTCTTATAAAGTGCTACAAATTATATGCGAAATACTCTTTTATAGTATTCGAAATTTGACTTTCGAACTGAAAAGCTTTAAAATTATAATATTAAAACACGTTTGTCTTACTTTTGATGTGTAACATCTTTCCTCTCGATTGCTGGAGATTTGTGGAGTGATTTTCTGAAAAGGGACAGAAATGCGTAACAGGAAGTTGGGGAAGCACGTGCTATTTAATTTGACCAATCAGCGCGCTTGGTGGTGTCTCTTCGCTACCCTCCAGGGAAGTTCTGTTTTTTCTCCTACATTCGTGAGGGACTCCCCCCCCCCTGCGGTCTAGGCCTTGGGATCTTTGTTTTTGTTTTCTCACTTTAGTATCAGAGAAGAAGCTAAGTCTTTTGGCTGCGTGGCAGGAACGGACACATAACGTTTCGTGGACTGAGCGGACACTTTGAAACTCATCGTGGTTTGAGCGGACACATTCCCCCCCCCATCTTAGAACAGATTCGATTACCGAATTACAAGGATAAATACATTTTTGCCAATCAAATTTAATTACTTGTATTAAATTGTTAAGATGTTATAGTGCGAATACATTTTAAACGTAGCGAAATGTAATAGAAATAAAAACTTTCAGAGAAATATTTAAAAATTAATAGTAATAACAATATAATGAAAGGTATGAACGAATTTCAGGAATTTTGTGGAAAATTGTATTTTAGAGTCAAATAAATATTAGAACAGGTGCAATAGACATACAATTAATTAGTTTCATGAAAGGAAGTAAATATTAATACTAGAAGTAAAATACGCAAGATGCAAGGTGAGTTAGAATTGATTTACTTGTGTTTATTTTTCTTTTATCTACTTGTACCGAAACTTTTTCACTATGTTTGATCAGGAAGTACTAACAACAAAAATGTTTTATAGAAATAAAAACAAAATACTATTTAATTTTCAGGAGATTCCAGACTCATCGTCATTAGCAAATGAAAAAAAACTCTATTATGTTTATTATTTCAATGTTTTTATATTTTGTTTAGTAAAAAGGTCCGAAGTGGAGCTGTGTGTGTGTAATATAAACATTATTCTCTTATTAACACACATGTTGACTGAAAATTTTACTCTCTAGTAGGGTTTGCAATCCCGTGTCACATTTTTCAATACCGGGATTTCGGGATTACATTATCCAAATCCTGGGATCCCGGGATTAGGATTGGACTATTAAAAATACTTACATATTAGCATAGTTGAAATTGCATAATAAAACTGAAAATATAATAAAAAATTGATTTAATATTATTTTAATGAAATAAATAAAAAAATTAATTCATCATAAAAACAAATAAAAATAGTACATAATGAAATTAAAAAAAGCATTTCTTTATTTCTTATGTTTCTGTAAATAATTTTATAAAAATACAGCTCCTTCAGCGTTTCATCGTTGTAACGGTTTCTTGTTTTTGTTACAAACTGTTCTGTCATAGAAAATGCACGTTCGAATTCTTTACTAGTTGGTATTATCGTCGTTAAATAGGAGTGTGTTCTTTTCAGATAGTCACCACGTCTCTCTCCATTTACCAAAAAGAGACATTTCTTTTTGAATTTTTGATGACAGTGTTTGAAATTTAATAGACTGCATTGTTGCATATATTTCTTTGATAACTTTATTTAGTTCTTCTGCTACACTTAATGGTTTTTATACATAAATTGATCCAGTTATTGAAACAGAATGTGAATCAATTTCAAGTGTTACCTCATTTGAAATTGAAGATCCAGTTGCAGGAGCGGTTTGTAATGCAATGGGATTTGAAGTGTCTTAAGTCTTCCAAGCAGGTCCGCTATTAATTAACGACATTTAATTGAAGATGGAACTGTGACAAAATCTATTCTTGTGATGTTGCTTAAATTATTGTGTAAGCATTGAAGTGAGCCACTTAGATCTTTACGATGTTCTCCCATACTCTATGCATGTATTTTTTTACATATAGCACTTATAATTGCGCAAAAAAATTCTACGTACATATTTCATAAACGGAATATAAATTTTTTAAAAATTAAATTCTTAGAACATTTTTATGAGAAAAAATTTTTTAAACATAATTTAGACAAAAATTAAATCCCAGGATTAGTTATTTTAATCCCGGGATTTCGGGATTGAAAAAAACACCGGGATCCAGGGGTTTCGGAATTCCGGGGCAAAAAACCCTACAAGATATCTTCCAAAAATTCTAAATGCCTCTGTCCAAGTTAGCTGACACCGAAAATCCTGAAGGTGGGAGAAATGTCCATTTTCTGACTCCACATGCAATGGGGAGAAAGTCACAGAAGAAAATAAGAGAAAATATATCAAATTTCACGGTTTAACATACACACCCTCCTCTAACCCTTCAAGGTTCAACACGAAAGAAAACTAACACTAACCGCATACAATACAAAAAAAGTAAATAAGATACTTTAAATGTTATACCAGATTCCAATACTTTGAAAAAAATTTCAAATTATAATTCAGTCAAAAATTAAATCCCGGGATTGGAAAAAACTACCGGGATTTCGGGATAGAATTCCAATGAAGGAAAATATCCATACTTTAAGTTGTCAATTTCTTATTTAAGGAAATATGTTTAAAAATACGTAATATATATGCACAATTTTAATCTTTTAAATTTTTTGTTGAAGAAATAGTTATATATTTTATGCTGTATGTTAAGAAATATCTTTAAATGATGTAAAATTAATACATACTAAAACTACATAAATCTAAATTGTTGACCTCTATTCTCTAACTCTGCATGCATTATCGCGGGAATCGAATCGTTTGAAATATGTTTTCTTGTATAGCACGCTGAATCATATTGGTAGATTGCTTAGCACGCCACAACTAAAAGGTTGCCGAAAGGTTTTTCCTGTTCTACGTCTTACATATTTTCGGCCATCACTACCGAATAACGATATCTTAGGTTCATACAAACATATGACTTATAACTTATGAACACTATTATTTTGTCCAATTAATGTGTTCCTCTGACCATTGTAGTCTTTTTTAGTGCTGCGCTATAAATTGAGAAAAGGCTTTTTTCGTGGAATTTTCTACCTCTTAGTCTAACATCGTCTAATTTTCTCCTGACAATATCACCAACATTGTTGCCGATATAAATTAATGGACTGTAAATTTAACAACAAAATTTTAATGAGCGAAAACGGATCCCAACCATATGGGATCGCTATACTTTTCGAACTGAATACAAAGGTTGCCACAGTTGGCTCGGAGCAAAATCTATACAAGGAATTCTAGCCAACATCCTGCCCCGCCTTGCAATGACGAAGGCATTCTACAAAGTTTACATTTTACAATTATTACAATAATATAGTAAGAATACATGACAATAACAATTATACAATTCAATAAAGATACAATAATAATTATGAATACAATTCTGATGACAAAATCAATTGACATATGGTAAATTGGCAATTTTAGTGACTGGTCCTTTATAAACTCCCTGGTTATCCTTTAAAGTCACTACTCTGACTAAATTATCCTTACCAGGGTGCAATTTTATAATGCGTGCCAAATGCCATTTTAAAGTATCTAAATTCTCTGAGGGTTTAACTAACACTAAATCCCCTTCTTTGAAACCTACATTGCCTTTACACCATTTGGGTCTTTGTTGCAATCTATTTAAATATTCTGAAGACCATTTACGCCAAAAATGTTGGTTCATCCTTTGTACCAACTGCCATTGGCTTAATCTATTCATGGGGATCTCAGTGTAATCAGGATCATGTATTACAACCAATGATGATCCAATCAGAAAATGTGCAGGAGTTAAGATTTCGGTATCATTCGGATCATTAGACAGAGGACAAATTGGTCGAGAATTAAGAACAGCTTCAATTTGAACTATAAGGGTTAGAAATTCTTCATGACTTAAAATTGAATTGCCAATTACTCTCTTTAAATGGTATTTTAAAGATTTAACCCACGCCTCCCACAGACCACCAAAATGTGGTGCGGAAGGTGGGTTGAAGTTCCATTTGATTTGTTCTTTAGACAAAAAAATCCATTATTTCTTCCATTTTACCCTTAAATAATGCTTTAAGTATTTTTCTTAATTCATTATTTGCACCTACAAAGTTCCGACCATTATCACTATGGATCTCAATGGGTCGCCCTCTTCTGGCCACAAACCGTTTTAAAGCCGCAAGACTCCTTTGTTAAGTCGCTAACTATTTCTAAATGGATAGCCTTAACTGTAAGACAAATAAAAACACAAACGTAAACTTTCCTAATATGCTTGCATTTTTCAGAAAAGGTTTTCAACTGGAAGGATCCACAATAATCTATACCTACCTGACTGAAAACTCTGCAAGCGGTGACTCTCGTAGCTGGCAAATCAGCCATTAATAGCTGCGAACCTTTAGCACTAACCTTTCTACAGGTGATGCATGTGCTCTAAGAATTTTTCTAACTACATTCCTTGCGGATGGTATCCAAAAACTATTTCTAATATTTGCTAAGGTAGCTTCAGCACATGTATGAAAATAGAGAATTTGAAAATGATTAATAACAATATAAGTAAAATTAAGGTTGGTTAGAATTACCATGGGATGTTTCTGATTCCTTGGGATGGGGGAGTTTCTTAACCGTCCTCCAACTCGAAATAATCCACTATCATCTAAAAAAGGATGCAAGTTTAACAATTTACATGAGTTTGGAAGAGGAATTCCCTTTTCTAAATATTAAATTTCATTAGAAAATGAAATTCTTTGAATATTTTTTATGATACACTTCAAGGATTCTAATAGTTCTTTGCTCTTTAAAGGTCCCATAGTTTCGCTCCTTGGATGTCTTGCATTTTCAATAAATTGTTTACACCAGGCAATTACTCTCTACAACTTAGTAAATGATGATCAATTACTAATTATATCCAGCGGTTCAAAGGTTTTTAATAAGGCACATAGAGGAATGTCCAAAGTTTCCTTTAATTCTTGAAAGAAAAGATCATCTCCTTCGACGGCAGTAGTGTCGTAAGGTTCCTCTTCTTTATACTGATGCAAGAAAGGTGGACCAAACCACCAAAGTCCACAATGTTGAGTTTTATCTGGACTAATACCTCTTGAAAGGATGTCAGCAGGGTTATTTTCGGAATTCACATGTTTTCAAAAATCATTTTCTGTGAGCTCCTGAATTATGTTGACCCGGTTTCTTACGAAGGTTTTTAGTTGAGTAAGTGGCTTTTTGATCCAACCCAGTACAATGCTGGAATAAGTCCAAAGATAAATTTGACTAATATTGATTTTAAAGGCATCAAGGGTTCTTTTAAGAAGCTTTGATAAAAGTGCTGCACCACAAAGTTCCAATTGTGGTATAGTAATACTTTTCAGTGGGGCTACCTTTGATTTGGAGCAAAGGAGCCTATCAGATATTTGTCCACTTGAATTAATGCCATGTAGGTAAAGTGCTGCACCATAAGCCTTTTCAAACGAGTCAGAGAAGCCATGTAACTCAGTTCTGATTGACTTATCTTGTAGACAATAGCGTGGAATGTTGAGACAGTTTATAGACTCCAAAGCATCTATAAAGGATTTCCAATAGGAAACTAAGTTCGAAGGCAACGGATCATTCCAATCAAGTTTCAACTGCCACAAAGATTGGAGTAAGATTTTGGCCCTTGTTATTACAGGTCCAATTAGTCCAAGAGGATCGAATATCCTTGCGATTGTAGAAATTACTGATTTCTTTGTGACTATGAGACTGTCACAGCTTGAAGTCATGGGAGAAATCTTGAAAGCAAATGAGTCTGGATGTGGCTTCCACAAGAGTCCTAGGGTCTTGGTCTCGGTTGAAGAGGAATAAGAAAGGTCTTTATCTTGACACATTGAGTCTGGTAATAGCAATGTATTACTAGATGACCACTTGTGAAGTTCCATTCCAGCACCCTTTAGTAGTGACACTAGTTGTTCTTGGAGTTTTCTTCCAGATTTTAAATCATTTGCTCCAGTAAGAAGATCATCCATATAGACATCAGACATTATAACGTCTGCAGCTAATGGATATTTGTCACCGTCATCTGTGGCAAGCTGCTTCAAAGATCTTGTCGCAAGGTATGGTGTACTCTTGGTGCCGTAAGTAACTGTAGTTAATCTGAAAATCTTCACAGGACTGTCAATTTTATCTTTCCAAAGAATGCGTAATAAATCCCGCTGGGATTCGTCAATCAAAAAATTCTAAACATTTTTTTAATATCTGCTGTTACCGCAAATTTGTGAGCTCTAAAGTTTAATAAAATTGAAAAGAGGTCCCTTTCTATTACACCACCATTCAATTGTAAAGAATTTAGCGATTCCCCTGAAGTAGTAGCGGAGGATGCATTAAAAACTAGCCGTAAGGGAGTTGTTTTGCTTTCGTGGTGGTACACACCATGATGAGGGAGATAATACACAACATCAGGATCATTATCTTCTACTACTTCTTCCATTTGTTCCATTTCTAAATATTCATACATAAAATTTCTATATAATTCCAATATTTTTGGATCTTCAACTAATCTTCTCCACAAGGAGTTAAGTCTACGTAATGCCGTTAATTTCGAATCTCCCAAGCAACTCGGATCCTTCGACAAAGGCATTTTCACAATAAAATGACCAGTTTCATCTCTATTATAAGTACTCGTAAAGTATTCTTCACATAATTTTTCTTCTCTACTCATTGTAGGAATTTCGAAATCAGGACAATTTTCAATTTCCCAAAAGCGTTTGATACTATTATTGAGCTCATTTACATCAGTAACTAGTCCACAATAGATTTTTTTAGTGTAATTATGTGACATGACGCCACTAGCTACGTAACCGAATACTGTATCTTGTAATATCAACTTCCCTTCTGCTAGTTTTATTTTCCCATGATTTAGAATTTCAAAGAAAATCTGATTTGATAAAAGCAAATCGATTCTTCCAGGTGAATAGAAATTCTCGTCCGATAACTTTATATATTCAGGAATTTTTATCCCACTAATATCTAATTTGTTTGTTGGAGTCAAACCCGCAATTTCGGAACAACAAGAAATTCCATTAATTTCTGAAACTATCTAATTTTATTCGAAACCACGGCAGACACTTTCTTTTTATCATTTGCGAAGTCCCGTTAATACCGCAAATAGAGGTATTTACTCGTTCACTTTCCGATACCAAAAACAAGGCGGCATCCTGTGATATCAAGTTACACATTCTTCCCCAATCAAGAAGCGTTCGGAGGGGAAAGAGTTCCCCACGGTTGTTTTGACAATAAACTATGGCGGTGGACCAGTTGAATGACCCTTAGCATATCCTACGAATTCCTTCCCTTCGGTGTCAAATGAAGGGATAGTTTGTTTTGGGCTTGAAACATTCGCTGTTTACATTTAGTTTTGGTTCCAGAGTTGGCAAAGTTTCGCTAATTTGACTCCTTTGGCTATCGAACTTTCTCTCAAAATTTCTACACAAAAGTGAATTGTGCCACTTAGAGCAATTGTGACAATTCCGCGAACTTTTGCATAGAAGCACCTTTGCATAGAACTTTTGCACTCTATGAGAAGAACTAAAACAATTTATGCAAAGACTGTTCCT
Organism: Trichonephila clavata; assembly: GCA_019973975.1. Classification (NCBI taxonomy): domain Eukaryota; kingdom Metazoa; phylum Arthropoda; class Arachnida; order Araneae; family Nephilidae; genus Trichonephila; species Trichonephila clavata. Next base: position 17,833 of record BMAO01024186.1, read on the forward strand.
TTTCACCGAATTAAACCTTTCATAAACACTTAAATCATTAAATTTTTTACATCTAAATACTGGGTGAGGCTGTTGTTTACAAAGTACACAGTTTACTGGATCCAATTTAGCTAGAAAAGATTTCGTTTTATAACTGCGTTCCGATGGAACAGCTATTGCATTATTTGTTTGAATGTTTTCTAGTATTAAACAGCGTTTTAACAAAAAATCCATAAAATCGTCCCATTTTGGCAGCTCGGTAGAGGTTAAGTTGAGCTCATAATTTTTCCTTGTTTCCTTATCTAATTTCCTTAAAATTAAATTTATCAATAGTACTTCGGAAAATTGGTTTAGTTCTAATCCTGCCATTTTTAAACCTCTTAAATGTTTTTGACAACAATCAATTAAAGTTCTTAAATTTTTAGCTGATTCGTGAGTAAATTTTTCCAATGATAATATTTCATTAAAATGACTATTTATGATCAATTTCTCATTCTCAAACCTCTTTTTCAAACATTCAAATAATGAAGTATATGAATCATCAATTGTAATTACATCCTTAGCTATTCCAGTAAGTGTAGATTTTAAGTAATATAATTTTTGAGAGTCTGTTAAACTATTGTTCGAATCAATTAAAGAAATAAATTGTTCTTTAAAATTAAACCAATCATGGTAAGAACCATTAAATCTTGGTAATTGAATATCTGGCAATTTAATATTATTAAAACTATTTCCACAAGATGTAACATCATTATTCTTCAAATTAATTTTTGAAATAATATTTTTAATCCTTACCTGGATATCTTAGCAATCATCTTCTAAATCCAGGATTTATAATTCAAGTGGTTCCAGTCACTGTCCGTTAACACTATTTCGTAATATTCATTCCTAATATCACTCAATTTGATTCTTAGGCTTTTCAAGGTATCCATTTTCGATTCCAACTTTATTTTATCCTTTTCGTCCGGATTGTTACTGAAGTCTTTTATACGTGTCAGCTGCGCTTTAACAGATCCACGTTTGCGGTTCAACACAACTAATATTTCTTTCGACATATATACTGCTCTATAACTATTCTAAAGATTTTACAAGTACTAATTTTTCTAAGGTTCGACAATTCCGCAAGCGGACCAATGCTGCCGATATAAATTAATGGACTGTAAATTTAACAACAAAATTTTAATGAGCGAAAACGGATCCCAACCATATGGGATCGCTATACTTTTTGAACTGAACACAAAGGTTGCCACAGTTGGCTCGGAGCAAAATCTATACAGAGAATTCTCGCCAACTGGCGCCAACAAGCATCATACAGATAACTTCTGATGACCGTTGATCTTGGAGATATCTTCTGATCACATCTTGGAGACGCATTATTTTTATTATTCTGTCATCAACACATGCGGTGCATCTTTTTACGGCTTTTCCTGCTTTTTTTTAAAAATTTGTCTTTTGGTATTTTAAACAAAACTTTCAATCTCCAGATGTAGTCACTAAATCACTCACCTGTCTTCCAATTTTAACATAGCAAAGACCACTTTCTCGTCACACATCTCTTTCCAGGTGTCCAGTCTACTCTATTATTTGATGTCATTGCTTCTTGTCAAAAATATCATTGTTGTCCTGGCCAGGAAACAGTCTTGACCTCGATCCTATCAAAAACTTGTGGGACCGTTTGAAAACTCTTGTCCGAATGAGGTACCCATGAAATAAAAAGAAACTAATTGAGGATATAATTGTTTCCTGGAATCAACGAAGAAAGAGCTTAAAACTATTTTCAGCTGAATGGAACATTGATGTGAAGCTGTAATAAAAAACAAAGGCTTCCCCATTAAGCACTGATATCTCACTGCTATCATCAATATCTAATGTATACCGATAGTTATTGCAGTATAACTTTATTTGATTTACAAATATTTGTGTTTTGATTTTTGAATTAAATATAGTATTAAATTCTCTTTAAAATGATGTAAAAGACAATGCATTTTGTGTGACGTAACATTGTCTATAAGCATATAAATTAAAAAAGCCAAACAATTTTCAAAAGTGTCCACTATTTTGGCCACCACTGTATATATATTGACATGCAACGAATTTTTTTTCCTTCACTATTTCAAAACCTATTTATGAGGAAAAGATGTTCTCTGGAGTACAGATGAAGGGGAAAAAAATAAAAAAAATTAATTTTAAAGTTAAGAACTGCCACAAAAGGAATAAGTTTAGGTATATATTTGAGCTTTTTTTTACGGCAAAATAAATAAATAAATAAAACTATTTTTTTTTGTTTATGACGCAGGCATTTCAGTACTTTTTAACATTTATTGCGGTGAGAGCACATCTACTAAATAATTAAAAGAAGAAAAACACATCACGATAAAGCAAATAAACATCGTAGTATTCACTACTCCGTACTCCCTTATAAATGATCACTTTTGGTTGTTTATATCAAGAAAAATAATTTTATTCTAATATTATCTAATCAAAATTAAGTATTTTTTGGCAGTTTCGAAAATGCCCCCCTTTGTGGTAATATTAAGTTTTGAAATTATTTTTTTGCTTATCTCTATACGATAAAAAATCTTTTCCCTATAGGTAGGTTTCAGCTAACACTATTTTTTCTCCATAAAATCGCGATCACTTTAAATAATTTTTTAGATCATTTACTGCGTGTCCCGAAACTTAAAGTAAAATGGGCGCGGGGTCAAAGGGGGAGGTCGTATGAGTTCTGGGGAAAATAAAAAAATTCACTATCACTTGGTTAAGCGATGACTAACACAGTTTTGAAAATGTGGAAAAGTGACCCACCCACTTTCATCACACCATTAGGTACTGTAAACACAAATTTCATAATTTTACAAAGATCTTTTCACTCACGTTCAAAAACAGGAAATATTTTTGTAAGTTGTTCTCTGAAAAGATTATTTATCGTAAAATTCGGCGTATAGCACGCACTTATACTTTCAAGCTGCATTTTTTAATTTTTGGGTATGTTCGCCGTATAATTTGCACCCCCTTTTTTACGAAGAAACCTAAAACATACGTGTGCAATGCTCCCATGTTTTGAAGTCATTTATTTGAGGTATTATTAAAGGCTTTTGATTAAACAGTATACTTCAAGAACTGCACCTCTTTTAGTTCATAAGGAATGCCATTTCTTTTAAATAAGCAGCATTTCGATATATGTAGAAGTCTAATATTTTATGCTCTTCTTTTTATTTTTTAAGCTATCATTTTTATACGGCGTATAATGCGCACCCGTAAATTTTGATCTTTGTGTTAAAAGTGTGCGTTATACGTCAGATTTTACTGTAGGTATAGTAAACATCCAAGATGAGCAGGAGTGTTTCAGAATATTGTTATCTGATGAATTCCAACTCATCATCAAGAAATTTTACGAATGCCAGGGTGAAATTGTCGAATGGGCCACTAGTCCGCCAAATTTTGAAAAATCGCAAATTTGGCACTTTTTTGCGTGTTGTGTTTTGGAGTAGCAACCCTACCACACCACGATCCGACTTCTCCCTCACTGATATAAAAATCAAAAGGGATACCAGATTTGGCGTATTTATCTATTTGGCGACAAAAACCCTTGACGGGGATAAGTGGCCGATTCGACCAATGCCAGTTAAGAATAAAGAAAAGGAACTCGTTTTCAATCTCTGAAATGTACAATTAAACCTGCTCATTTTCGTTAGACAAAATGATGTTGGTTTATCATAGCACATAGCATACAATGAAAAAATACTGCTTGATATCTTTGCCAAAAATACAGTGACATCGCAGCTGTACCGTAAGGTCCCTGCTGTGATGAATTCAGATCCTCTATTCATGAGGGATAAGACACACACAGAGATCACCCGAAGAGTCCACTGTCTTCAAGATAAGTAATTCAGCAAATGACATTATCTGTATACTTACTTGATTTAAACCCCACAAAGAATGTCCCATACATACTTAAAAGACCTGTTGATTAAGAATTTACCTTACTCGAAGTAAACAGAAATTCAAAATTAGTATTAGAGAAGAATGCGAAAATATCTGTCATGTTTGGCTCAGGAAGTTAGTGAACAGTATGCATTACATGAGTCAATTGTACAATAATACCTTACACTGAAGGAAATATATTTGCCCTTATTTGGAAAAAAGGATTTTTTACAGTTATTTGAAATTTCTCTTTGACGTATTATTATTTTCAATACAGCGAATTCTGTACTACTTTGCACAGCAAAAAAAAGTTAAATACCCGCAGTAAACATAATCTACCATGGCATTTCTTCAGTAAATTTTTTTGATAAATAATCCGAGATTTACTGTGTTCCCTAGAAGTTAGCAGAATTTTCCTGTTCGAAACTAGGAGGTAAATTCTGAATTTAAAAGACTTTCCTTTCAAACTAATTAACGCATCAAAACGAATAAAAAATTTTTTGTAAGATAATTTTTTTTCATACAGTATAAATAAAAATATTATTTATGCATTAACGCGGTAAAATATCTTATTTACTTTAAATATTATAATTAAACGGCAGCTGAAATGTGAATTGGAAGATGAATTTGCAACAGATTTGATGTAAATATTCAAAATATTAAGTTTCTGAAGTTTGTGTAACAAATGGCAACGAAATTTTTATAGTAAAAAAACAAGAACTTACTATAAATTGTATTTTGTTCTAATTATTAACCCCGTAGCAGAAAGATAATTAAATCTCAATGAAAATTTTGACATAACCCGTTATACTCACAAATGTTTATAGTTCGATACATTTACATTACATTTAGTTTGTGATTCATGGAAAGATTAGAGTTATCATTTGAAAGCCATTATTTTGATGTCGGAAAAAGAAAAATAATCGTCTCCTGCAAACTTCGATAGGATTACATCATAATCATATTTTTCTCTCCAGATAAGACTACAAAAGTATTGCAAACTCTCAAGGCTACAAAATAGGGTAAACATTAATTTTCAAAAGCAATACTCTGTATTAAATTCACCACATATTTTTGTACATAAAATATTCGGTAACGCGTAATTCCATATTTGAAGTTCGTGAATAAAGGAAAATGGTAGTTTATTTTTCAACTTTTTTTTTAGGTAAATATTCAATATTTGCATGCATATATTACAATACACACACAACTGCACTGACTTCCAAAACTTTTAAGTTAAATACATGAAATTTAAAAGAAATTATATTTATAAACAATTATTTATTGAGTTTTAAATAATTTTAAAGCTAAGTATTATTTACAAAATAATATTTACATTGTGTGCAAAATTCAACTGTTTAATATAAAAATAAATCACATATTTATATGTAAAAACAAGTAAATGGGTTTTAACAAAAAAAAAAATACATATACACTCATGGACAAAAAAATTAGTGCACCAAGAAGGAGTCGTCAAAATGATACGAAATTTTACATACGTAATGACTAATTTGATACAAGTAAATGATTAGAAAATCAAAGAAAATGGATCGTTTATTTGAGATAAAAGGGCAAAAGAATGGTGGATTTAATATCCTGTTGAACCCCCTCTAGCGCGAATGCATGATGCGATACGATCGGGCATACAAGTTTTGTATGATGTCTCGAGACATTTCGTTCTATATTTGCTGTAACCTTTCCTCTAGTTCGTTCAAACTCGTGGGATGCCCAACTCGTCGTCCCAAATGATCCCAGACATGATCGATTGGTGACAAATCTGGGGATCAGGCAGGCCAAGGAGGGGCAGTAACAGCGTGGAGACAGTCTTGTGACACCCTTTCAGTGTGAGGCCGAGCATTGTCTTGTTGAAAAAGGGCTTCTGAGAGCCGTTGCATGAGTGGCAACACATGTGGCTGCAGGATGTCATGAACACACCGCTGGGCTGTCATGGTGCCACGGATCAATACTAGGGGTGACCGTGTATTGTAAACAATGACACCCCATACCATCACACCAGCTGTGGGAGTGGTATGTCGCTGTAAAGCAAAGGCATGATTGAGGCGTTCACCACGGGGTCTCCATACACGAACACGATTGTCATAACTACTGAGATTGAATCTGGATTCGTCGCTAAAGATGATCCGGTTCTATTCCGCTGCAGTCCAGTTTCCTCGTGCGCGGCACCACTCCAAACGGAGGCATCGATGGGTGAGCGTCAAGGACAGCACATGTAACGGGCCCGCGATCCCAAATGTCCTTCAGCCAGGCGCCATCGTATGGTTCGAGAAGACACAGGGGCCCAGTGAAGGTGCTACCAGTACCTGGATGGCGGCCGATGAAGCAGTTGGCTGTACGCGTGCATTTCTTACGATGTGGGGGTCTTCTCGACGACTGGTTTGTCGAGGGCATCCTGAGTCTGGTATTCGTGTAAATGACACCTTTCGGATCCACTGGTCCCAGCACCTCCTCACAACACAATCAGAGTGGCCTAATTGACGAGCTACTCGCCTAGCTGACTACCCAACTTCCATCACGTCGATGATTCTCCCCCTCTCAAACTGCGACAGCTGCTCATATTGTCTTCGAAGGCGGCATAATGCCATGTCTAGCTCATCCCTTCCTTTGTAAATGATTCAGCACACTCAAACAAGCTTTGGTTACCTGTTTTATACTCCACGGAGAACGACGTTAAACGCCCTCTACCGGCTATACGTAATGCTCAATCACGCTGCATTTCTTATCATTCGCATATCTCCCCGACATGTACCTTCATGCCAAGTTTCGTTACGATCCCCCAATTATTTCTTGGTGCGGTAATTTTTTGACCAAGAGTGTATATATGCTAACTATTTATTTCAATGACTGACGGCAATAATTTTCCATCCAATCCATTATGTTGTCGGGCACTGGAATGTAAAGAAAAAAACTATACATAGACAGTGGTGTAATGGAGAGTATTAGGGCCCCCTGCAAAGTCAGGTTATGGGCCCAAACCAGGTCTTGCAAGGGATTGCAAAACCATAGCATAACATAGGCTTTGCCAACCACCTCACACAATGCGGGGGTGTACGCTACGCCACTGTACATACACTTACCTCCGAAAATCTGCGTACAGGCGATCATCTTTTATATCCATGCAAAATTCTCTAATTAAATGAAGTTTTAGAGAATCAATACTATTTATCATTGATTCAGTTAACGTCGTGAATTCAAATAATTTAAGCAACAATCACCTGAATATTACATAAAATAATACAAATATTTATAACTTCAGAAAGATATAAATCGTGTGCGTCAAAAGTCTGCGTACACTAGAAAAACCCTTTACAATAATGGTTTGTAACTAAAAGTTAATACTTTTTAACCTATTCCGTTCTTTCTAAAACTCTTCATCATATTTAACAGTGATTTAACTAGCTTAGTTGTCTCATCTGTGGATATTTTGTTTCATTCTTCTACCATGACAGATTTGAGCATTTCCTTTGAGTTATTACGTTTTCCCTGATTATTCACTCGAGTAAATCCCATAAATGATGTGTTGTGCTTAGATCTGGGGAATAGGATGGCCTACGGGATTCGTTTGGGACATGTCAGAACAGCCACGGCTTCACAATGGGAGCCATTTGTTCGGTACCTTTGTGCCGCTGAAAGTAAAAATCATCCCTCACCGCAAGTTTCTCGGCACTTTTCCCGATATTTTACTCCACTAAGTTAAAGTAATCAATTTTGTACATTGTTGATTCAATAAATTCCAGATTACTAGCCGAAAGGCCTCCAATGCGCCCCCAAGCATTATGCCCCCTTCTCCATGTTTGATAGTCGAAAAAGGATTCTCTTTCTTAAGATTTGTCCAGGAATTTTTGCAGGCATATTTTTGTTCTATTTGATGCCAAATTGCAAAAAAACACTTTCAATTGAGTATATTTTACATTTTTCAAATAATTATGTGTCCTATTTAGATGTTTTTTGGTAAAGGCATTCTCTTAGCTCTTTTCACTCGAGAGATGAATGACTTCTTGAGTGCAAGATAGTCATCCGTTTTCACTTCCCTTCGAATTGTGTTTAAAGTCACATTTTTTTGCAAGATCTCAGCCACACTTTTAGCTATTTGTGAAGCTTATAGTCTTGGATTTATTGTTATAGAGCGTATTACAAAGCAAGATTCTCGAGGTGACACTGCAGACGGATCTTGGCGTGAACGTTAAAATTTTTGTTTATTTGTAGTTTAGAACACTTTTTGAATTAATGAATGTCTCCTATTAACAGTTTCAGCCATTTCTTTAAAAATTTCCCGCTTTTCTGAAGATTTTTCTTTCAATAATATATCGATGTCTATTCTGTTTTCTGCCAAGGAACTACAAATGTTTTCGAATCTCAAATCCTAAATAAATGGTAAAATAACCTTAGAATTACTTAAAAACATGATTTAGTGCAATTATTTTACAATGAAAGGTCTTTAAAAGCTCTATTTTGTAAGTGTACGCAGACTTTTGGCGCGGATGGTTGGTGATTATTTAGTGGTCATTCTTGTTTTTTCTTGTTAAGGAGAAATTTGTTGCTGTGGTTTGAATAAGGAAATTTTGAAGAATCCCTGACAGGCTATGTTGATTTTCCAAAAAGCGAGATTTTAATAGTAATTAAAACATAAACAGGTAAGATGATTGCCTGTTCGCAGACTTTCGGAGGCAAGTGTAGATGAATCTGTACATACTTGTTTCAGCTCATTTTACAACTTTAAAGGTAGATTGAAAATAACTTTCTGTATTCCCGATGTGGCCTCAAAGATGCCGTATCAAACTGTTTGGAAATCCGAAAGTCCTTGCCCAAGCCTTCAAGGTATTAACCAACAGACCTGGCTCTGTAAGGATGTTATTATGAACCATAGGGTAAATTCATCAACAATACCAACATATGTTGTGACATACTAGGTGTTACAAAAATGACAGACTGTTTGAAAAATCAATTAAAATAATTTTTAATCAATTAATTTTAAAAAATCAATCAGAACGGTTTTCTGCATTCCGCTTTGGTAATCAAGGAATGTATTATCACCCAGTTTCAAAATTAGTTACACAAGTTCATGAACAGATGGCGCTTGTGACTGGGAAAACTATAAAAAATGCTTTATGTTCGTTTCGTGTTGGTGTGTTAGAACTAGTAAACAATTTTTTCGAAACACGCCAAAATGAGGGCGTGTCTGACGAAACGGACAAATAACATTTTTTTGTAGTTTTTCCCAGTCATAAGCGCCATCTGTTGACGAAGAGACGAACCTTGTAACTAATTTTGAAACTTCGTGAGAATAAATTCCCTAGTTACCAAAGCAAAATGCAGCAAACTATATATTTCTATCACTTTCCATTTTTTAAAAATGGATTTTTCAATTGTCATTTTCAGATCATCTGGTATAAAGTTTTCTTCAAGAATAATTATAAAGATTATAAATTTATATTGGCAGATTCTGTCGTACTTCGTAAATGTGTAAACTATCATTTAAATTAATTTTTTTAGCTGTTTAAGGTTGGAAATGCGAAACATATTTTCTCTAAGTCAGTGCTTCTCAAACTTTTTACGTTTGCGATCCAATTTTGAATCATAGTTTTCATCGAGCCCCCATCCATACAATAACAATATATTGAATGCAATAATAATGTACTTTGACGCTCAAACTACAATAGATCAAGATAAGTATTAATTTTTTATGCAATTGTGTACATGGGAGTGCTAGTAATCATTAAACTTGTTCTTAACTTAGTATTGATAAATTTATTATCAAATGTATTGCACAGTACTGATACATTTATAAGTATATTATATCAGTGTAAATGTGCATTTTATTTTTTATTATGTCAGAAAGCATTTTGTTTTGCTTCCTTTCAGTAAATTGATAACTTTTTAAAGTAATTTTTTATTTTGGACTTTTTGAAATGCTCGTGCCCCCAAGTAGAGTTATCACCCTCCCCTCCCTCCAGGAGGCGCGCCTCACAGTTTGAGAAACGTTGCTCTAAGTCAAATATGAAAAGATTAGTTTTTACAATGTACTGATATTATCCATTGAAATAATTACGAGACAGTTTTTCCTTATTCGATGGTTACAGTTTTGAAATGGAATCATGAGTTTAAGTAAAATATGATAATATTAGCCATGATAACATTATGTTAGTTATGATAACATTAGTATTACTAAGAAAGAGGTCCAGTATAACCGTACTTGACCAACTCTTAGACATCTTGCCTTCATTATAATGTTAATTAACCTCTGTTCAATAACATAATTGAAATTGTTTAATAAATATTTCATTCATAATCGGAAAAATTTATCTTATCCGAACTCACACAATTATAAAGAATATTAAAAGCACCCCAAAAGAACTGTTAACAAATAAAATATTTTTCACACAGTTTAATAATTCTAACTCATTTCCAATTTTTTTAAAAAAAATTCTGGAGTACATGAAAAATGAAACATAATATTTAGTTAAATGGAGCAACAGGCAAGAAATGCAAATGTAAAATAATCCTAAGGACACATGAATAGAAGATAATGAAAATATGCTTCATAGTGTTGAACAATATTTCAAATACAGCAAGTAAACTTACAAATAACAGAAGCACTTATAGACTGAACAGAACAAGAAACAGTTAAAATATATTTAGAAAGCTTCGCACGTTTTGGCACTTGATGATTTATTTTTCTCTAAACCGTTACAGGTGTTTCATCAGGTTCTTCTTTTCTTAGCATGTGTTCTAGTAGTCGGCTTCCTTGTGCCTAATCTTCCAGCAGAATCGCATCTTTCAATGAGAAATCGAGAAGCTCTTCGTACAGGAGAATTTGCATAATCGCTTGGAGTTTGACAATTTCCTCTAATGTTAACATTTATGCTGAAGGTTCTGTTGACCCATGTAATAGTGCAATCACAGTTAAGAAGGTTATCTGTTGAAAATAAGCAATTTTCATAAATTAATAATATTATAACAAAAAGTATCGAATAGTTACTTATACGAGAACGAATCGTAAATTAATAAAAAATACTCGCAATAGAAACTTTGTAATGTTCGGGTATGCCTACTTCCCTCTAATTCCCCTCGTCTTCTCTCTGACCCGGCTAGATGTGTGGGAGAACTGAATGATCAGTCGACATGATTGACTCAAATTATTTTATTGTCACAAAATATCAAGCAAGCACAATAATAATCCAATTATATATATAATATTGTTGATCAATACTAAGAGCGCGAAGGTGAGATCAATAAACCCGGGGATAATAGTTATGAACCCTCAGCTAATTTCTACGATAACCTATACAAGCTCAAATTCAACTCCGCCGCACGCTTAGTTATTTTCTAATTTCTATTTAAAGAGTGCACACAATACCTGTACTCTTGTGTAGTCGAAGTCCTACTGTTGAGGCCTTGAACACTGATACCTGACGGGATCAAATCCGATCCGATTGATCCTCACTGGGAAATCTTCAATTAACACTTTTATAAACTTAGATCCGCACTGCAATAACTCACGATCCTCCACTCACTAACTCCCAAAACTCGCGAATACAGAATTTATATAATAAACTTAATTTGCATAATCACGTTTTCTTACCTTCGGTGAAAGTTGGTCGAGAAAAATATTTCTCTAAAAGAGTCCCCAAGATTGTTAGTAAAAGTCGCGTATAGATCCGTCACAACTTAATTTATGTTATCCTTAAAAATTGTCTACTTAGTCACCTTCCAAAATTGTATATAGTAATACCTCAACTTACGTTACCCCGACTTAAGCGAATTCGGAGTCAAGCGATTTTTAAATCTCATGGATTCTTCTTTTGTTTGAAAAAAAATTGGTAATAGATTGAAGGATTTGCGGATCCTGCCAGGTAAATAAATTTAGAAGGGGATATTGATGATGCTCAAGAACTGCTGGATTCCCACAATCAGGAGCTGACAACTGATGAGCTAACAGAAAGGTATGAGCAAAAGCAAAACATTGAAGAAGTCTGAGTCTTTAGACCTAGTTCAATCAGAAGATCGAATGACGGTTGGACATTTGACAGAATGCTTCAGTTGATTGAAAAAAGGGTTACACATAAATTTTACAAAATATAGACTCCAACGATGAGCATATTTTTTCAACAAAACAAGGAATTAAAAAATTATTGGCATACTGCGAGGACATTTTGCGGGGAAAAAAAAAATATCTTTGAGCCGGCAGACTACTTTGTTAGATTTTATGAAACCTGCATCAAAATAACTTCGGCTTTCGATTTTTTATGTGTGCTATCTAAGATTTTATTAGACATTTTTTTTTCAAAATTATCATTTTCTTTCGTCTTTAGCCCCAAATAAAAATAATTTACATGCATTTATTTGCAAAATCATACCCCGACTTACGCGGATATCATTCAGTCTCACCTGTCGCGTAATTTCAGGGTATTACTGTATCCTATTTTGCATCGTTAACTTTTCGATGATCGTCATTTTAGAACCCAGCAGATTACATGGAAAACCGAAAGCCAAAATGACACTATTTGTGCTCTAAAATTTCCAACCCTCAATGGTATTTTGAGTTTTGAAAATAAGAAAAAGTCGCTTCGGGAGAAAATTCGGAGAACAGGAAGTTTATGGCAAAATTTTAAAGCCACGTCGTTTTGATTCTTCAACCGCACCTAGAGATGTGTCAATGTATTGTGTTGGTAAAAAGATTGATGCCTTTGGTGATATACCACATCATTTCCTCGTCAGAACAACGAATAATTTGTTCAGCAGTGTGAAGTAATACGCCAATTTAGTTGACTCAACGACAATCCTTAAGAAATAGCACGAACCTCTAGCAGATTTCAACATCTTAGCTTACTTGTGAGGAGGTGAGTCACTATGTTTCAATTCCTTGCTCATCTCATTGGTCTGTAGATCATATTGATGTATTCAAGATTCATCCATAGTTACCAGATGATCAAAAAAAAATATTCTCCACCTTGCTTCAAATGATTCAACATCTCCCTTGACGGGTCGCACAGCGTAATTGTGAAACGCAGTGGGCTCGAACTTTAGACATGTGCAGTTTTTTGTGAATAATTTTCCATACATTTCTGTAAACAAGATCAATCTCATTCATGAGTATTTGAATGGTTACTCTTATGTCTAATTGGATTAAATCCTCCATTTTCTTCACTGTGGAAGCATCGTCCTTAAGTTATGCTCTTTCACTTATTGTATCGTCTGCGAAAAATATGTGGCTAGTTTGAAAATTCTTTTTCTACATCACTGAAATGTCATATGATGGGCTATCATTTCCATAATAGCCATAATTTCATCTTGACACTGTCGGGCACTGTAATCTTTCAAATGAAGAAACTAAATCATATCGCAAACTTCTGTCTTCTCTCCATACTGCAGGTTAATTATTCAATCAACAGATTCCTAAAACTTAAAAAATCAACACCAATAACGATCATTTAAAACATTATGTACGAAAGGATCAATCAATATGAAGAAATTTTATCCAGATATCTTGGCTATTCCATAGTAATGATTCTTTCTTTATTCCATAGAAGTTAAAACTTTACATACATACGTAACCCTGTCTTTCGTAATTTCGGATATCAACTATCGAATTTTTATGTTATATATTTTGCCTTCTTGCTGTTTATTGAAATTATTGTCAGAATTGATGTTTCTTTGAAGAATTTTCGGCATTTTTTAAAAAAATTTATTAATTATACAAACAGTTGCAATTTACTTTCACAAGACTGTAAAGCAGGGGTGGGTGGACTTTTCCTGTATACGGGCTACTTCTAAAATTTTTAAGGTGCTGTGGTCCGCCCAATCGCGTAGCTGTGGCCATTCTGTATTAAAATTGTATGTTTTACATTCTTAATCTCTTATTTGCGGCATTGTATCCCTCTTTTCAAACATGACAGATTACTATTTTTACTACAAAAACACAAGGAACATAAAATTGTCTAGTTGAATGCTTGAACAGCTATGATCTATTACCAGACCATGTACGTATCCAATGCAGCAGGCAGAGAACATACGTGAACCGGTGAATCCGAAACCAATGTATGTGTTTAATTTGTTGTGCTCTGAGTCCTACGTCATCGCAAGGCACAATTTCAGTACGAGAACTCAATGGCGTGGATGCGCGGGATGTGGAATAATGTCTCAGTAGCCAATCCCGTGCTATATTGCGGGAAGAGCTGAACATCAGTGTTTATTCTCCCCTTCAGTAGGGGTGTGGGGAAAAATTCATTTATATGGCTGCTATTACAGCGAGCCCTCCCCCTCCTTTAACAGCTGCAGTGAACGTGTTAAGCGTCAAAGTGCACTTAACACGTATCGTCTTAACATTTATCGAATCATTTGCACAGTCCACTCACATTAGAGAGACTTTCGATCCTCCAATGGGGGAAGATCCTCTCGACCAATAGGGTGACTTGCTCTCCCACCTCCCGACTTTCCAGAAATTTCTGCAAGAGGCAAGAGGCGTGTAGAATTACGGAGTTCCTACCCCCGAGGGGATGAATTTTCTTCTAGCTTCGGGTAAGACGCCACCCCTCTGTGAGAGGCTGACTCTTGATTGGACAACCAACTCACTCCTGAAGCTCCTCATATGCGGCCACTTTTGGCGGTCGCTCAGACCCGGGAAAGCAGCGACGGAGGGCCGGTTCACCGGATCTTCCCGCGGCCGACCCGATCCAACTCCAAGCCGCTGCGGCGAGCCTCTGCCTCGGCGAAGCGCTCTCGCGGTAGGGCCAGAAATTTTTTTAACTATACTTACTACACACACACAAACAATGTCGTTTCCAATTTTACATATTTATTTTTTCCAATTTCGTACCGACTTATATATTAATCTCTTGTGGCAATTTAATTTAAAATTTAAATTTATCGCTTCAAAAATAATAAAAATGGGCAAATTATATCAGTAATGTCAACTCCTCAATTGTGAACTCAAGACAAGAGATTAAGATCTCAGGAGAGATCGCGTGCTCTGTAATTAGCGCGTTTTTCACGTAGTGGAACAAAAGCGCTATTAGGACGCAAATTTCGTTTTCGTTCCATATTTTGTTGTATCTTTTTCTCAGCCAATAAGCAACCAATTGACCTCGGGTTTTCGGCATTTGGTCGCATTTGTGCTCTAGATGAGCCGAATCGTATTTAAATTTTCCCACAGATTTCCCGAATTTTCCTGAATTTCGCTAGTTTATAACAAAATTTTCTCAAATTTTACCTAGTAAATTTATTGTTCTGGCACCACTATCGATGCAATCTTTGGAAAATTTACTGACTACACCATTAGTGTTTACGTATACGAGTCATTCTTTTCATTCCATAAGCCTTTGTTAGTTAAGCTAAATAAACTTTAAGTAATGTAGTAGTTAAGTTATTATTAATTGTATATACTTTTCCTTGTTAAACTTAAAAGAATAAATACATAGAAGCGAGTTTTATGCCTAGACAAGGAGTTAAGTCACCTTGTCCGGGCTTTTGTAGCTTCGGTAAAAAAAAAATTTTTTTTTGCTTTTTTATAGTGCTGATACAGATTTGTGTCATTATTTCTTTTCAGCTCAATAGTAATACATTTAGAGGTATATATATACTTTCTGTTAGTAAAAAGTTCATTAGTTGCATTATTGTAAAATACAACATGTGAAAAACGCGCTAAATTACTTGGCCATGCCAATGATTGACATCTTGTTTTCAATACCTCGTATCGAGCGTGAAAAGCCGCCTCTCCAGATGGCGTCGGTGTTCTATAAATATGTTTCTTTTAGTATGCGCGTCTTAGGTCTTAGTAAAGTCGGTCACCCCAAAATGTCTTGGTGGTCCCCCGATCGATCGCGATCGACTAAATGCCCATTCTTGCTGTAAAGCATATTGGGAGAGTAATTTAATGATTACTTTATTAATGATTAACAATTCCTGGAAATGTTATTTACGTCTTGTAACACAAATTAGTTACCAATATTATGTGTTTTAAAAAAAAATATTTATTATAAATTACTTGAAAGATAATCCTTAAAAAAGTCACTAAAAGACAGAATTTGCAAAGAAAAACAAATTTCAAATTGATATACTAAAAACCGATACTTACTACTGAGATCAATATGTATAAGACTCTTTGGGGCTCTTTCCCATTCACTTTGTTTAAATTCTACAATAGCATTATTATCAACATTAAAAGTTTTCAAGCGTGGTAAAGAGGGTAAAAGATCAACACCAATTGTCCTGATAAAATTCCAGCTAATAAAGAAAAATTACATTGTGAATATTATACATAAAAATATTATCTAAAAATATATAATTAGATTTCTGTTTGTTAAAGTGATTAGAAATACTCTTTTCATAAATTGTAACATATCATAGATATCTTACTGAATGCTTAATGTGGCTCTCAAATACTGATTTTTGCTTTGTTTTGATAGCATTACTTCGTAATTCATAGCTTAAGACTTAAGGAAAGTTTAGTCTTTTTATTAATGTACCGCGGCACTGGCCGCGGTACATTCGTGGGACCCAAGTTTGTTTGAAATTATTAATTATGCTCTGAGAAAAAAATAAAATTCGAAAGAAAATCATTCGGCCGTTTTACAAAAATAAACTAAGAATATTCGTGGTATATTTAACTTATTCTTTCGTGGATAGATGGAAGTGTATTACAGATTAGTAAAATTCTTTTAAACTTATTTTACTGTTAGTGTACCGCCAAATTTTGAAATTGTTAGAAGCATACCGCAAAAAAGAATAAATAATTTTAAAAATCGCTGCTGTAGTAGAATCGAATGCTGAATGAGAATTTAAAATTAGAAGGCACATGGCAATTAATACAAGTTAATGATATACGTTTGATTCAATATAAGACTCTTAAACTTTTTGCTTTTATTTTAATACTTGCTATAAAATTACACATTTCAAATATCAATTAATGTGCTAAGTGAACAAATATTATTAAAGAAAAGGATTTAAATAGTTAGTCACAAAACTCATTATATCCAAGTGTTTCCTTTCTGGTAACTTGAACAAAATGCCATACCTATTTTAAAAGTAGACATTTTTTCAATGTTAAAATACTTTTGTTAGCGCATGCCCGAACTAATGTGGTACTGCGCATGCCCAGCTTGAGGACTAGATATTTTTAGTGCATAAAAAGAAAAGTTTTAAGTGTGTGAGAGAGAGGGATATAGAAACGGCACAGAAGTGAAGACCTTTTAAATCTTTGTAAGCTGTGATAATTTTTGCATCTTGAACACCGATCTGTAGGTGCAGAAAATTTCTAACACTTAATTAAAGAAATTTTGAAATAAAATTTGTTAAAGATTATATCTAAATATTATAATAATCAAATTGAATTTTCCACTAATTTTTTTGTTCTAAAATAGGTTCAAACCACCCATAATTACTAAGTAAATAATATTTTACTCGGTAACATTAAATTTACAAGAATATCTTTTTTACATTTTTACTCTTAAAGAAATTATATGTGACAAATAACGAGACTCTTACCTTAAATCAAGATATTCTAACTGGACATCTGGAAGATTAAACACGTGATCGAAGAATTCGATTGCATTGTGGGATAAATCGAGTCTAGTCAGCTTTGGAAGGTTCTTGAAAGCATTTGAGTCAATTTTGACTATCTGGTTGTAGGAAAGATCCAAAGTAACCAGCTCTCTCATAGCCGTTGGGAAAAAATCGAGACCAAATGAGGTTAATCTTCCATAGTTAAAATGAAATTCTTTCAAACTTGTCATACAACCAGTCCATGATTGTTTATTTCTGCCATATTCACACAGAATGCATACTTTTTCTGAAGAAGAGCTGTTGGAGACTTTGAAACTGAAACATACAAAAAATATTTAGCAAGGAATATATATTCAAATCATATGGAATAGATATATAGAGCATAACAATTAGTTAAATATCCTGTTTTCTATCTATTATTTTTCTAAAAATTTATCTTAAATTAAGCATTTTCGATTTTATAGTTCTTTGCGTTTATATGTAGAGTATTAGAAAAAAGCAGGATATATATATTAAAAACATAAATGCAACCTTATATACAGGGTGTCCAGCTTTAATGTGACCCAATAGCTAATTCCCGAACCGTTCGGTTTAGATATACACTTCCAATTTAAAAAATGTTTTAAAAAAGGTAAGGAATGCTTTTACGTGTTTTTCGAACCAAAAGACCCATTTACAAAAAAATTACAAAAATTAATTTTTTATACGGTCCCCAGGTCCTATCACTTATATTTAGAAAAAGATGCAGTACACAAAAACAAAGTAAACGCAAAAGGTTTCATTTTATTACGATAAAAACTGGCCGAGTTATGCCTACATAAATTTGAAGCATCCGAGTTGCTCAGAAAAGGGGGTCGTATATAAAGTGAGTTTAGAGCACAGTAATTCATTATCTACAGAAAGAGCAACAACAAACAAAAAAATCATTGAAAAATTAAAACATCGTAGTAAACATCATAGATTGACAATTTGTATTGCGGTATGGCAAACAATAAAAACTAAATTAAAGAAATACAACTTGTACTGAAAAGATTAAAAAACACCTTGTTTTAACAAATAGCAGCAAAATAATACAGGATTTGCCGTTCAAATTATAGCATAATGTGGAATGATGCGCCAATCATAAATCAGGGGTTTTATTATATCAGAATGAACAAATTAACTTAAATAATGGTGAAGGCACGAGACAGGGAATACGTCTATTGCAACTCCCAATTTTATACAAGCGCTGAACAGCACGGGCAATTGTGCAATAAGATGGATGTCTGCGAGTGGGAAATTAAATGGCATAAAGTCTTGCCGCCTCTCTCTTATTTCGATTACACTGCCCATGAAACAGTACCATTTCGCAGTTTCTTCATTTGTATACATCTCGTTCTCCTCTACTATAATTCGTAATATTAGAATACGATTGTATGCAATTGAAAGCGACTATACAACAGATTTTTAACGTTCGTCATGATCAGCAAAAAACGCAGCAAATCAGACTGAAGCCGTAGCATATAAGACTATTTTTTGGAACTCCTATTAAAATGTTTTCTTCGTCCAAAATATTTTATTTTTTCTACGTTTTACACATACAAAGAATAAATTTTATTTCATAAGTACTCAATTATTGTATTATTAAAGTATGCTTTTAAATTTAAAAACGATTTGCATAAGAGTGACGTGCAAGAGCAATAGTTTCCTAGCAACATTACAGATATCGGTAACGGTGATATTGAATGGTCGCGGTTGTCATATTGAAGACGACAGCTACTCAAAAAGGAAATGTCCAACTTTCAAGGGGTACCAATGCAGCCAGAGAGACGTTAACACATGTGGACCAATACATTCGCCGGAACACTTTGAAGGCCCCCTGTGTCTCTTTCCATAGAGTTGTAGAAGCATGCACATGATTTTCTCGTTACTACCAGACCTATCAGGGCGATTATCCGTCGACAAGGCTTCGCTGCCAGTGACTTGCCTTCATGGCACCAGTTAAGAAGATTGCCATTTATTCAGTAGAGCTGACGCTTTTGATTTCAATGGTGTAAGACTAGAACCACGATGATAAAGCCATATGATGAAAATGTCAAAAAATGATAAAGTCATATTCTCCAACCAGACATACTTCTGTTCAGCAATGACAGCCACCGAGTATAAGACTGGTGTCAATATGGTAAAATTTCAAACTCTGCGTTGGTCAAAATTGAGTGACACTTGCGTTGGAGCGACAATGTGAGGCAATGCGGCATCATCACCTATGATAATTGGTCCGTATCGATGACACTAGGAAGACCTATTGATATGAGGATAATGTGAAATGAATGTAGCACTTTTTTCATTCTGGTGTACCCGATACTTCTAGCCAACGAGATAAGGCCCGATGCCATGTGACCAGCAATCAACAAGGTCTAGCATGAAAATAAATACTTTGGCCACTGGGACATCCCGAGTACATCTGGAACTTGATTCGTAGCCATTTGCGGGAAATGCCACCATCAAGCTTGGGGAATGGACTGTCAGAAATTATTGGGAATGAATGATCGTTTATCCGTCAAGATACAATTCAAGTTATCATCGACTCTGTTCCATGTGACCTTTTTTCAACCAGCAACGCTGCCCGTGTCAGATCAACATACTGATCGCCTGATGTTCTCGCTCACTTTATTGTTGTATCGTGTTAAAATAAACATGACTCATAATTTGTATTAGTATTTATACAAATATATTGGTTGATTTTTATCATTTTCTACGTAATCATTCGAATCGCCTTTTCATTGTGTATATATTTTAACGTAATTCGTCAAGCAACTGTATAACCTCCAAAAATTCATTCTGCAATGTACCTTAAAAACTTCTTTTTCAGAAAGCTCATTTATGTGTATATTTTGAACTTTACCGCTGTTGCGTGTGCAGAGAAATTTTTCTCCAAATTAAAAAGTGTTGGCCGCCATGAGTTCCTCGTATCACTAGTGGCAACGGATAGCGTTACATCTAAAAGCTTCGAGGAAAAGTCTGGAATTCGCTAGATACGCTCTAGGAAAGCGTGCGAATTTTATACTTTTAATAATTATGAACACACACGTACTATAATAGAGATTTTTAATTTATAATGAGAAGCACTCATTGTTTAAACTCTATTAAATGGCTGATAAAGGAGTTCTGCTCTACGAGATATCACAACCTTTCTATAAATAAATCATTATTATTATTATTATTACTCATTAACAAATTTATAATGAATAGATTTATCATACAATTAACATTATGAATTTTTTTAAAAACTCTATAACTATAAAAACATTATAACACATTTGTTTTAAATATAAAGTTAAGTATTTTTAACACCACCTAAATGTCTAAAAAAATTCTAACCAGAAACATCTATATTATTTAGATGGAACATTATATTAGTTACCTTGTAGTGAAACTGTTCCTGCAGTTTATTTTCCATTGACATGCGAAGCATGATGATAGTGTGCTGTCTATAATTTCTATCTCTTGAATTTTAAGCAAAGTGAACCAATCAGCTGGTAAAGTTTTCTGACTCTCCCCAGCACTGCCTAACATATGCGCCTTCCAGAATGAGTCATAAAGATAGAATCGATCTATTTCCATAGATCGCAAAGCTGGAAAAATGGCATTCAGAGCATCCGAGTCATCCAGCCGTTGGCAAGTAACGATAGTCATAATATTTTTCCTATGTATATGAATATTCGCACAAGTACATGGGTAGATATCCATTCTCGAAGGACATAAAGATCCTCCCAAAACAGAAGTCAAGAAAGTAGCTGCAAGGATGAACCGGAACATTTGAAGATTTTATCTGTCAAAGAAAGAGGAAAATAAATAAGAATATGAAAACACATACAATATACATACGCATAGGATCAGGGTCGGGATTTGAGTGATTGCAAAATGCGCTCAAACCCAGCGCATCATTTTGTTAAGCAGGGTAGTATTTTACATATGTTAACTTAACTTTAATATCAGCTCGACTAAATGCTTCGAATTTTTAAATCCAGAGAGTATTCAAACAACGAAAAAGTATCAATAAAAAGAATGAACGAGGGGCTGAATTTTACTCAATGTATTGTAGTATAAGGGATGATAGAAAATTGTAACTTGGCCACCCCTCAACTGTGGCAAACTGGTAACTAGTGCCACTTTTTGGTTATTCACTTTTCATCTTGTCCAAAGGTGAAACATGTAAATCTAGTCCTACACAGAAGATTGTATCTGTTAAAAGATTTTACATTAACTAGCTGCGAAAGCTGCCCTCGGCAAATATGCAAATCCAAATGTGAATGGACAAATTAGTCGAATATTAGTTAAATTTTCAATTTTAACCACTGGAATGAGCTTGCTTTGTTTTGGACACAAGTTTACGGAGTTTACAAGTTAGAGTCGGAGATTGTACTGTTGTTATTTATAAATGTATTTCATGTTCAGCATCCAATTTATTTTTAGACCTTGTTCTCATATTTGCATTTTAACATAGAATCTATTGTTAGGTCAATCAGTTGTTCTTGTTCCATCAGTAATAAATCCTGATTTTTATTGAAATATTGAAATGAATTTTTAAACCAGTCTTGTAACGCTTTTTGTTGAAGAGAGTAATTTCTGATTGTGAATTTAATCGTATAATTCTTTAGTGAATTATGCTTTCCGAATCTTTGCCAAAATTTATTCAATTTTACATTAGTATAATAAATCCCTTAACGTTTTAATGCAGTGCGTATTATTATTTTTCAAGTAAGATTTCCATATGAATCGAATTTTAAAATTAAAGCATTCATTTTGTCGTTCATTTTAAAAATATTCTCTTTAAGACCTTGAAGATACACATTGAATTCCTTTAAAGTTATAAATATATCAGTCAAATATACATATAGAGAGATATGTGTAATGTATCGATGAGACAGTGTTCATTTTAGAATTGTAGTCGTGGCAGTAAGAAAATCTTTTTTATATTGATCACATAATTTGTTATTTAATTTTAGCATCAGGAGAGCTATTTTGTGCATATGCTTCTTTCAAATTTCAAAATACAAGAAAGGGAATTATTTATTCAATTTCCAGTTTTTAATACTCAAGGATGAACAAGAAAATCGTTATATAAAAATATAATCAAGTGTTCAAGTGAAGGGAAATATACCATAAAATCCGGCGTATAACGCGCAATTTTAACACAAAAAATAAGGTCAAAATTTACGGGTGTGCATTATACGCGGGGTATAAAAATAATAGCTTCAAAAATAAAAATAAAAAGAGATACGCATAAGAAAATTAAGACTTCTACAAAGATCGGAATATTGTTGATTTAAAAGAAATGTCACACTTTATGAACTTCCAGGGTGATTTTCTAGAAATTTTCTATTTTTTCAAAATCCTTGGATAATACCTCGAATAAATGGCTTTAAAACATAATAGCATTGCAAACGTACATTGAAGGTTCCTTGGTAAAAATGGGTATGCACGTTATACAGCGAATATACCTTAAAATTAAAAAAAATGCAGCTTGAAAATAGACGCGCATTATACGCCCGATTTTATGGCAAGTTGAAATAACCCCTCCCTTCTACTCTGCGACACGGCTAAAGGTGTAGGAGGAAGTGAAGGATGATTCGAAATGATAATTTCCAATTATTTATTCAGCAATTTAATTAACTCAAAAATAATTCAATAAATCAAAATAAATAGGATGTTTCCGATTAGCTAACAGAGGTGAGGGGACGAGAGTCGCATTTTTGGAGAATACTTCGAATAATTTTATCCACTTTGTATTAATCAATCTTCTACCTTAATATTGCTTTAAACAGTAGATGTGTAACTAATTGCCACTTAAACCTCTTTAATAATTTAAATACTAAAACGTATATAATTGTGACTAATACCTGAACTGTAGGCAGTCTTCTAATCTTTTAATGCTTAATTCTTCAATCTCTTCATAATTTTACCTTCCTGTCTTTATTCTCTCACTCTGATTTACGAACTCTCTACCGCATATTTTTTCTACTTATATCTCACTTTGTCACCCTTTAACTGACTAACCTTCTAAGTTTTTTAGCAAGCGAACCTGAACTATAAAAATAAACTTAATTTGCACATCACGTTTTCTTCTTAAGAGAATGTTATTTTTCATAGCCCCAAAGATTTACCAAGAGGGTTAGTGGAAGGACGCGTATAGATCCGTCACAAAGTTATTTGTAGAAATTATATCCCTCTTTTAGGGGAAAGTTTCAACCATATAGTACGGTACGTGTAAGCTATTATGGTATTATTTTACTAGGAAACGCCAATAAATCAGTCAAAAACTCGAGGTCTAATATTTTTAACGAGGAATTACTAATAAATCTGTCAAAATATAGGTTTAATCTTTTAGTGCGAGATGAAATGGGACGCATTTCGAAATTATGAAATTAGATATTACAAATAAGATTCTAATTTTGAGTAAATAATTTTTTATTACATATATATATATATTATACTCGTGGTCATACAAACTCCATAGAGAACGAACGTCAAATCATTTTGCATGTAAATTTATAATTTTTTGAAATGTTTTATTTTGACTCGTGGAACTGCTGGGTATGTCTCGTGGAGCCCTAGGGTTCTGTGGAACACAGTTTGAAAACCCCTGTGATAGACCAATGAGACGATCTAAAGGAAGTAGAAAAACAGTGACTATCTTCCCACGAGGAAGCTAAGGTTCAGAAGTCTGATGAAAAGGTCATGCTATCTGCTTTTACGGACTGCTATGGAGTTATCTTAACAGACTACCAGCAAAAATGTCAGACTATCGCTAGCCAGGGACGTCTTAAGACTCTTTGAAGCCCTGGACCCGGAAAAATCTTAAGATTTTTTGAGGCCCTGGACCCCTTTGCAAAGGTAGAGCCCACATGAGATCTTTAAAAATAGACAATACATAACATGCATTGTCAAATTGTGACGGGACTATCCGCGTGAATTTCCAAACTAATCCTCTTGGGTAACTTTGGGGCCAGCATTTATTCTATTTCATAGCCTCTTCGGAAAAACACGAGATAGTTATATGCTAATTAGTTCGACTATATAAAGTCTAGATTTCGTAATTGTTAATGAGAGAGAGAGAAGGAATTGCCAAACTACATGTAAGTATCGTCTACGGATCACTTCAACGAGCTTAGCGCGTATTTGATATATTTAAAGTAAAGTACTAGATTAATCATTAAAAGAATCAAAGAAATTAGATTTAGTACCGACCTGAAGTTAGCAAGAGTTCGTCTCCTTGTCAATTCTGATAGCTGAGATTACTTAGACGGGAATATTAAATTTGAAGGTTAGATTTGAGTATCGGATTTGAGTATTAGGATTAATCTAGGTATTAGGCAATCGCTCCGAAGTTTCCACTTATAAATTGAACTTGTGTTTGTTATTTGTGTTTTGTCTGTCCTCAGTAAATAATTGTTGTTATGGCTTTTGTTGGTGATGATATGTTTCCTCCTACACTTAGAGGCGCGTCGGGCGATGTGAACTCAGTCCAAAATAGGACTGGGAAACACAAAATACTCGTTCCAAGAGTAATTTGAAAGAAATATATATGCATGACTCACAATCTCAAAAACATTGGCACAAATCGACACGACCGATGGCTGCATTTCGACTAAATGAATTGAATGATTGTTTATGGTATTAGGTCTAGAACTAGACATGGACAACGGTCATCACATAATAATACAGTCTTGCCACTTTTGCCAGTTGACGTGCAATTTGAAATTTCCTGTTTTTCGAAGAATATATACGGGAATGCTATTTCACCACATTAAAATTATCCGGATCATGATCTCATTAAGACAGAGTCGAGAACGAGCCCAGTTGGCCCATGCCTTAAGACGTCCCTGTCGCTAGTGCCTATAATTTCACTCTGCTAATGAAATAGCAGGATGCTTTGATTAAGAAACGTCCTGTTACCTTAATCAAAGGCATCTGTCTTCTTGTCGACAATCATTTACTCATCTCGAGGTATGGTTGAGAAATGAAAGCGATGTTGCATCCACCCTGCAACGGAATTCGTCACTTTGTATCTATGTCAACAACGAGTAAGACACCATAAGCTGCCGCCTCATTCTCCAAACTTCCAACCAACACGAGGACTTGGAGAGTGAGAGTTATATTTACTTCGCACTATAAAGCTGCACGGAGGCTAATGGTGATGGAGCTCGTAATTTTGAACCATGGTCAAGTGAACGGACGACATCTGGGATGGCACCCACCTTCGAACTTCAACACCAGGCCAACTAGAGGACTTATGAAACTCAACAGATGAAACGTGCATCAGTTCCTCTACACGGCGGGTCTTCAGTGGCACTGGAATTGGAACTCATAAAACGCACGTCCCGAGTCCGTGACCATGACCATTTGGCTATTGCGGCCTCAAAAATTGTTTGATAACATGAATAGACTGTAATTATAAAGCAATATAAAACACAAAAATCAAATATAAAAGTGATCTTTTACTCGAAAATTGAATGAAAATCTATGTAGCTCTCTTTTGTAGCTTTTATCGTGTTTCGAACAAAACAAACAAAAACTTGTAATGTAATTTAATGATGTATTTTTGTGCACATGAACTACTTTTAATACGTAATTGTGTTGTAGACTGAACATTGGAAGAACTGGCACCCATCTACTGACTTCCACACCGCACCAAGGGAGGACGTTCGAGCCTCGACAGATTTAACGTAATTTTTATTTATCAGTTTGTATTCTTAAAATTATCATACAATGTTTTCATGCAAAGAAATAATCTTTGCAATAGCAATTTACTTTGAATTTCAGTGTGATTACAAAACGAATGATTTATAACTATTTTTAAGTATCATACTAAGTATTTTATTCAATCAAGGAAATCACTATTCAACAAAAAGACGCATATTTGTATAGTTTCAATGTAAAACAATTTTTAAGGTTAGGTCTAAAACAAGGGTCGGCAACCTATGGCACGCGTACCACATGTGGCACGCGGTACAATTCTCGGTGGCATTCTGCACTACTCAACAACTTTGTCACTTTTTGAGTGGATGGAAATTGGTAAATTTTTAATGGACCTTATTTGACAAACATCTTCAGAATTATGGACTTTTACGGAATTACGAAAAAATTTGAAAGATAACTAAAGATTAATTTTTTTCAGCTATTTTGTTCATTATTGAGTATTCTGTTTGTTTTGAGTATTTTGTAAATTATTCACAAATAAGTAAAGCTGTAGAAGCACTAGGTTCACATTAAAATTTTTATTTACCGTTTAGTTTAAGTAAAATGAATTGAAATACTTATATATTTAACGTTGTCTATTCTTTATTTTAATAAGTATGTTTATATATATATAAATACATAACACACACACATGCACAATTTTAATTTTTGTTGAAGAAGTAGGTATATTTCATGCTGTTTATTTTCCTGTTAACATCTTTAAATGAGGCAAAATTAATATACAATAAAACTGCAAATCTATATTATTGACCTCTATTCTCTCACTCTGCAAGCATTATCGCGGAAATCGAATTGTTAAAAAAAGATATCCTACTGTCTGGCACGCCACAGTTAAAACGTTGCCGACCCCTGGTCTAAAACCATACAGCTCTATCAAGAGGCTTTATTTATTTATGTTTCACATCATGGCACATTCCGCACAACTCTATATTTAACACTTGCATCTTGTGTGGTTTACTTTTTATTTTATATCTTACACATTTTTTTTATATTTTGTAATTTTTATTTACATTTATTCACTACTCTTTAATATTTAATTATAATTTCTTTTAAATCTTACTGTTTATTTATGATTTACTTTATGCGTTTCTCTTTATTATTTACTGCATTTTAAAGTTTTCATTCTTCCTTTACATTCCATTCCTTAAATTTAAGAAAAAATATTACACACAAAACAGAAGCCTGCAAATTAGTACACACTGCAATACTTATTTTATGTTAGGATGAAATCAATGCAGTGGTGCTTTTAAGAGTGATAAATTTATTATATTGTGTCATTTCTTTATACTGCGCAAAATATATAGAACAAAATTTTGAATCTTTTTTACATAACTAATAATGTGTGTAATGTTTTTTTCAAATGATACTGCATTACTTTTAAAATTTTTAAAACGGCAAATGAATTATCAGGAACGAGAGTCTTTTGAATAAGGTATATATATATGCTATTATATATTATAAATGTTATTAAATTTCATTCAGTTAAAAAAACACTTATTTCAATACATGTGAATCTGTTAATTTACTGAATTGCATACATACTTCAAAGAAGCAATGTAAATTTTTACTTATGTTGATATGTTATTCACATATTCCTAATGACAGAGATATGCAATATCGTATATGGGGAAGTTTTCATTACATTTTCAAATTAGTGAGTGCAAATTTTTTTGAGAGATAATAAAATGTTTTATCCTTTTCTGTTCTCAATTAAATTACAAAGACCACAAACAAAAGAAATTAAGATTAAGAAAAATATATGAAGGATGCGTGTATAAACAAAGTAACAAATTTAATATTTTTGGCAACACATACATCTTTAGAATAATCCGAAAAAAAAAATTCGATCAGGGACGTTTGTAAAACTAGGCATTAAAACATTATCTAGTGCATTCAAATATTATAAAATAGGGAAAGAGATAACAAAGCAATTTCAAAACAGTTTCAGACTTCGAAAATTGTTAATATAAAAAACAGGTATAAAACGTTATCAATAAATTTGCTTGTCACTATAATATTTTCGTCCAACAAACAACAAATGTTTGAGTTTTTGAAAAACATTTTATGGTACAGCAGAATACTAATTACTTACCAGTGCTTCAGAGTATTCCAAAATCAATAGAAGCTGGTTCTTTTAAGAAGAGTCAATTGGTACAGTTCCGACTTCAAAATACGAACCTAAACAAAAAACCTAAAGTCGGGAAATACCCTTCACACTCGCCATGTTTATTTCAACAACAACGTTATCAAACCGGTTTTATCCGACAAGCAGTTCCGCGGTCAGTGTCGCATCCGTTGAGGAAATAATAGAAAACAAAATTGATTCTAATTTTATCACTTAACCATTCTCAGCGTAACTGAAAACAATTTATCATTTATTTCTATTCGTTGAATTGAAAAATAAGTTTCAAACGATTTCATATTGAAAATAATCCAGTGAAATAACAAGTATAGTAAATTATCGCAAATGTTGCTGACTTTGTAATGTCAATCAAGTTTCGTCAAAACCAACTGTACAAAATGAAAAAGATAAGAGATTTAAAAACACTGATCTGAGTGATTCCGTTTACTTTGGCTACCCTTGAGCAAAATCTAAAAATCTGGTACTTTTAGATTCTTATACAAATATTATTTTAAAATTTTTATCGGAAGAAGAAAAAACATATTTTTTGAATGGCAGTAAAATTTGCCATTTATGATAATTTGTTCTAATTTTCTTTTTAAAAAATCTAATGGAAAAGGAATAGAAGAAAGAGTTTTGTGCACAAAAATTTTGTTTTGCACTACTTACATGTTGAACGTGCTTAAAATGTCCGACTTTCACCAAGAAATCTTATGACGAGATACTCAATTCTCTGAAAAAGCTGGAAGTATTGAATTTTACCGAAGATTTAGCAACCTTATTTACAAAATTAATAAAAGGAAATTTCGGAAATAATTCAGTGGATTAAAGTATTTAATTAAAAACCATAAGCAATTTTCTTGTACTGTCTAATTACTAAGAAGCATTATTAATTATTCGTATAAAAATTAATGCGGATTAAAAAGACTAATCAGAGCATTTGTAATAAACATGCCGTATGATGATAATTAAAAAAAAATATATGAGTGGCATTTTTTAAAACCTAAACAAAATGAATGTTCTGCGATGATAATTTAAACTATAACTTTTTTCTAAAACATTCAGAAAAAAAAATATGTTCATCAGAAAAAAAATTTAAAATGTTAAATATGTACAAAAAATATTAACAAGATTGAATAAGGATAAAAAAAAATAATATTAACTAAATAAACAGTGATCAATAACAGATAAAATCAATTTTTATCAGATGAATGCAGTTCTTAAAAATATTTGCAACTCCAAATTTAGACCCAAATGATGAAAGACCTTTTACTTTAACAAAATGAATTACAAAAAGCAAATTAAACTACCTACCTGTATTATTTTAAAAATGAAAGATGGTATTTTCTTTTAAAAAAAGAATGAAAAGCATCAATAAATTTAAAACAATTATTTTTTCATTAATTTAGTATGTGAACAAAAAATATGTAATGCTTATTTATATTTATAAAGATTTAAAGTGCTTACTTTTAAGAAAAAGTAAAGCAATTAAAAAAGCAAAATCCTGTTTAATTAGTTCAGTCTGAAAGGTACAGTTTCTGTAGTAATGTATCTGAAATAGTTCTTTTTTTTTTGTCCCACTTGTGATTAAAACAATAGCCGATTAACCTTCGGTTATAACCCTAGCTTGTAATCCAGTGGGTTCGGGTTCGAATCCCGAATAAGGCATGGATGTATCTTCGGGAAAAGAAGTTGGACTTTTGCCTGAAATGGATTCCCGTCTCGAATGGAAAGCAGCACACCCCTTCTGTTCCATGCTGAGATTATCGTTAGAAATAAAAAGTCGATATTCTTCTGTGTTTGTATTGTATGTTTCTGTTCTTCCATCTCTCGTCTTTCATATGTATCCCAGGATAAAACACATAACGACAATAAAAACAATGGGAATATTTTGAATGTTTATCCTTGAAAAGAACTGCACAACTGTGTTTCATGACTATATTTTATCAAAAGCTTATTGGTAGATTTATGATGGTGCATTTGTTGGGGCACAAATCTCGAATTAAATTTCTGACCGAAAATTCACCCCCAACACTCAGAACTATTAAAGTGTCTACCCGACACTGGTGCAGGTACACTCCCACTCCCTCGAATCCGTGAAGCAAGAGAGATCACTTACCTGGGTAGTACAAAAATGAATTACTATACCTTTTACTTTTTTCTTTATTAACATGAACAGAATTTCATGTACTAAAACCATTAAAAAAACAAAAAATTTTCTGCCTCTTCTAATATACAAATCTCAAAAACAGCCAGCGCCATCTATGGAACTTATTAATAAACAATTATTAAATAAATAGGAAATACACATTTTACCAACAGAATAAAAGAATAAAATTATATTTGAAAATAATATAAATTATAGTCTGGAAAGTCAACACTGGCTGACGAATTCACGACAGGATTCATAAATTAATTGGTTTCATTTACCTGATTTAGATTAATTGCTGCATTGATTTAGCATCGTTTATCAAGCTAACGCTATTAATGTTTACATTTATGTGCTATTTCCCAGTGACGTCTTAAGACTTCTTGAGGCCCTGGGCCCGTACATAAAGTAAGCCCGGCCCGTCTTTGACTGTTAAAAGTAGACAATATACAGCATACGTTGTTGCGATAAATATGCTATACACAAAAGGTATCCCGAAACAAATTAATGAATATGACTAACAACCAAGCAAACCAGCTCGACCGACTACAGCCTTTCGACTAAAAGGGTAATGATGGTGTAGGCCTAAGCCTACACACGGACGGCCTAAGCCTACACTACATCATATAAAAATGCAGTCTTAGCACAATTGCCAGTTGACAAATAGTTCGAAGTTCCCAGTTGTTCAGCGATGTATGAGAATAACATTTGATTGTTCAAATTATTTGGATCATGATCTTCCTGAGAACTTAGTTGAGAACAAGACGTGACCCCCATCGAGATAAGAGACCAGTGGCCATAAAGTATACCCCGCAACCGCGGGGAGGGGAAAAGCCTATGTTATGCAAAAGTTTTGCAATGCTTTGCAAGATCCAGTTTAGGACCCAAAACCTGACTTTTCAGGGTCCCTACTATTCTCCGTTATACCATACAGAGCCGCCGCGTGGGGGTGGTAAAATTGTTCACCGCACAAGGGCGCCTGGGGCAGGGAGCACCAAAATTTATAGTACTTATAGTTTTTTAATTTAATGTTACACAAAAAATTGTTAATAAAAAACTAATTAACTTAATAATTTGCATGTTTTATATTTTCTTAGCAATAAAATAAGATTTTATTTTTAAAATTTTATATTTTAATTCAATTTAATTTGTTTTCGTTTTTGCGGATTGTTTTCGTTTGTGTAAAACAAAATTTGATTTCCAATACGAACAATAAAAACACGTTCCGTGTGGAGTTCGTGCTATTATACGGAACGTGTTCAAAATCTAAGAATTTGTAACATGTAACAACAGGAATTGGGAATGATTTGTATCGACATATATTTTGATTCATTTTTTGATGAGAAGATGTTGTGTCTCAACGTCGTTGTATTGTTTGCTTTTTGTTTGCAATGATAATATATATACATTTTTAAAATTATGTAAATCGCTTGGTTTTTCTTCTCCAAATCATATTTTGCTTCATGTATACTGTTATTAAATAGTTCTCAAAACTCGAAATAAAATCTTTATCGTAGTGTTTCTCAAACTGTGGGACGTTCTCTCCAGGAACGTGTGATAACCCTACTTGGGGGCGCAAATCTATCGCGAAAAATCGAAAACAAAAGATTTAAAATAATTATACATTTGATAAAATAATTTACAATTTAAAATAATTACAAAGTAAATACATTCTTATATATAAAAAAATAAAATACAAATTCCCATTGATATAATACTTAACACTTATATATGTATCAGTACTGCACAAAGTATTTGATAATTAACTTATCAATATTCAATTAAAAACAAGTTTAGTAATTACTAGTGACTCCCCTGGTCTTGTCATATACAAAATATTTATCTTGATAAATAGTTCGGTTTATAATTAAAGTCGTATTGTATTGTAGTTAGGGACGTCTCAAGACATGGGCCAACTAGGCCCGGACCCAGGACCTCGTTCTTAGAGGGGGGGGGGGACCTCATTTCGTTCTCGACTCCGTCTTAATAAGACCATGAACCGGATAGTTTTAATGTCATCAAATATTATTCCCGTACATTCCCTCCGAAAAATAGTTAATTTCAAACTGCATGTTAATTGGCAAAAGTGATAATTCTGAATTATTATGTGATGACCGTTGTCCAGTGGCGTAAAGTATCCCCCCCCCGCTACCAAGCCCTCTTTTCCACTTAGGCACATGCCTAGGGCGCAAAAGATTTGGGGGCGCAAAAAATTGGAGGGTAAAAAAAGAGAAAAAAAAATTAAAATTACAGAGAACGTGCATCCACCCATGTTTATTAAAAAGCCAATTATTCTCTTTCGTTTTTATATCTAAATTATCAATTCTTCGTTTCACTATTGGCCAAATTAATATGTAAATCGCTTGGCTTTTCTCCCCCAAATCATATTTTGTGTCATGTATACCTGTTATTAAAATGTTCTTAATTCTCGAAATAAAATCTTTATCGCAGCGTTTCTCGAACTGTGGGGCGCGCCTCCTAAGGAGGGCGTGATAACCCTACTTGGGGGGGGGGGAGCGCGAGTATATTATGATAAATCGAAAATAAAATATTTAAAATAATTATCAATGTAATAAAATAATTTGCAATTTAAAATAATTACAAAGCAAAATATACTCTTATATAATAAAAAATGAAATACATAGTCAAACTGATCTTGGGCTTGTCATGTACAAAATTTATATACAAAACTTAATATTTATCTAATTAGTGCGTTTATAATTAAAGTCGTATTGTATCGTAGTTTTACCATCAAAGTACATTATAATTGCATTCAGTACATTGTTATTGTAAGAAGTGTGGCGCGATGAAAATTATGACTGAAAATTGGGTCCCAAATATTGAAAGTTTGATAGGCACTGCTTTATCGCGATCTACATCACTCTTTTTGGTATCATGAATTCCTTTAGATTCTAAGCAGGATATCTATACACAAGGGCAGCCGAATTTGTGATTTCTTCCAAATTTAAGAAATAAATATGAAAGGTTGCAACATATAACTGTAATAGTCGCAATTCAGTTGAAAGTAATTTCGAATTTGTAGGGATTTCACCTAAATTCTTTTCTTTGATTGTTCAGTGTTGCGAACTTTACTTATTGAAAAGTTCTTGTTATTTTCAATATTTTCATCTTTTTTTATAGACTGTTATTTGAAAATCAGCTTCAAGTTCCATGAAAAATCTTACCATACTTAATTTTCATCTTAAAAAGCCTACACAAGAAGCAATTCCTTCTTAGTTACATTCTATTTTTAATAAAAATATGATTCATAATAAGCTAGTTTCCTGTTTCAATATTTTGCAATCTTCTCCTATATGATGATGTAATTTTACTAATGTAATTTTGTCCCCCCTCCTCTGCTCTTTTGCAGATATGCTTTTTTAAAAATAATTTTAATAATATTGTGTTAAATTTTCTTGTTCATGCGTATTTTTGTATCATTTCCTGTCTATCTCGGTGAGCCATTTTGTACCTCTAAGCCCTCTGTTGGATGTGAGTTCGACCCTCCAGAATAAATTAATAGCTAGGGATTCTCCAACGACGTTTTATAGCGTAGCATTTCGTTTCCGCTTCCTTTTAACGTCAATAAATACTCGAGCACATACAAATCCTATTAGATAAGTTATAAAACTAAAATTATAGATTAAAAAAAAGAAATAAACCAAGTGGGGTGCGTTTAAGCGCAAACAACGCCAAGAAAGAGAAGACAGTAAGTATATAAAAACTGTAGCTTTGTATATATTTAAAATATTCCCGTATTTTTACTTGATAAAATTCAACCAAGATAGAGCCCTCATTTTTTTTTTTTTTGCACCAGGCTCTTTAAATACCTAGCTACGCCACTGCCTTCAGGAAATCACTTTTTTTTCAAAGAGAGAGAGAGATGATGCAATTTTAAATCAGTAATTTCTTCAATTTTACTTCATTCCTTTAAAACTGCAAACGGTAAATATGACTTTACTTTTGATTTATTTTGTATTTTCCCTTGAGACTTAAAAAATGTACAAACATTTTTATCATATTAAAATAAAATCAAAACATACATTTATTGTTTGCTTTCCTTTACAAAGGAGTCAGTGAAATTAATGTCTATCTTAATGAAATCTAATTAAAAAATTTTTTTATTTTGTACATTTTTCGTGTTACATAAGCTAATTTTAAGATTTTCGTGTATATTTATACATATATTTCAATGTACTTTTATAGCACTTTTATGTTGATTAATATGCATCAATACTTGTTTTCTTTACTTGAATACATCTTCCAAAAACACACTTTTCTGTACAAGAACAGTTTTATAAAGTTTAATTATAAGTGTAAACATGGAATTTCAAAAAGTAGTACTTAAGGTAGAACTGGTATTGAAGTTTTTTTCACGAAACTTCAAAGTTTAACTCCTAGCATTGATATTTTGACACTGATCGCTCTTGCATTGAGCTATAGACAGAAATAAAAATAAATAAATAATATCTACAATATTTCTTCATTTTTGAAGCAATGGAAAATGTTAATGCCTGTGTTGTGTAAAACTTTATTTAAATAATATAAAAAATATTAATTGGAGCACGACAGTCTAAAGCGCGACTGTTGCTGGGATGGGAGACCTTTTCGCCGGAAGCTCATATCAAGTAGGTGTGTGATACTTTCGATATTTTGTTTCACTAACAACTGGTTCTTTCTTGAAAGTATACCGATCCCCGGTCTAGAATTCACTTTATTTTATAAATTCTCTGAATTTTTCTTTATAAAAAATAATAAAAATAAATGCAGTAAAATATTCTTGATTCAAATGATACTACAGAAAACTAGCTTTCAGAAACAGAAAGATTTGCTTTCATAATAAACAAGGGGAAAAAAGTTGATTGTAAAGTAATGTTTACAACATGTGTAAATGCCAGAAAAACTCTTTAATATGAAATTTTTTCCCTTAATTTTGTAGAATTATTCTTTGTTGAAAATTTCATTTACCTTTTTGTACAATGTTTGTGATGTGATTTATATTTGCACAATTCATCATATTCTGAATATAATACTGTTTATGTCTTATCATACAAAGATTTAAAAATTCAAATTTATCGTAACCAGATTATTCACTGAGCATTTGATTACTGAAATAGACACATTTGTGTTAAAATTATTCTTACTTTTTGAGAAATATATTCCTCTGGAATACCCTATTCATATCATAAAGCATTTGAAATTTACTTCAGATAACACAAAGAAGGGGAAGGGGAGTTTTTTCCCTTCATTTTTGAGAATTTTTTATTTTATGTATACGATATCTTACTTTTTCATAGCTGTAGAGTATCATTGAAAAAAAAAATCAACTGATATACAGCAGTTCTTCGAACATTGTACAACATTTTAATATCATAAACATAAGCCAATATAAAACAAAAAGTGAAAAAATTACAAAAAATTGTTAATGTACTTTATGTACGTTAGGGAACAGTACGTAATGTACATTCGTAACTTTTACGAAAAAAAATTCATGTCAAGCATTATATCTGCACAATATTATTTTTTTTAAAAAAAGAGTTGAATAACAGTTTTTAAAAAATGTTGTATTTTTTGTAAGGTATGTATACGTTGTAACTTTTCAAACATACAAAGATCAAAAAATATTCTTACATAAGTATTATTGCATAAATTTTCATTAAATTTGTAAATTTTTTATGCATAAACCTACAAATATTGCCAAACAATTCAACCGAATGACAAAGAAATTGTAAAATTAAAATTTTTGATATTCCTCTAACAATCAAACTGAAGGGAATTTTAATGAATTGCAATCAGAAAAAAAAGTTTTTTAAAATATTCACAGTAAAATCAGGTTGTTTTGTAATTATTAAAAATTTCTGCGTAAACATTAACAGTAGGTATACTGTGGTAGCTCGCTGCTATTTTAAAAACACATTTACTTTTCTATCTGTAGTGAAGTGTTGTGTGAAAAACTAAAAAACACATGTTGATTTTAAACATTTATTAGATAAAAGTTTAAAATTTAGTACCTGATGTTTTGCCAAAGAGGATATGTCACCTATTGATGTTTTAAATTATATTTATGAAAACAATCTTTTCGATACATTTCCGAATATTGCGATAGCTTTACGGATTTCTTTAACCCTGCCAGTTTCGGTGGCTACTGGAGAACGAAGTTTTTCAAAACTTAAAATTATAAAAAACTACACGCGATCTACTATGGCGCAGGAAAGATTATTGGACTTGTCAATTATATCCACAGAGAGCGAAATTTTGGATAAATTAAATATAAAGGAATTGATACGAGCATTTGTAGCTGCTAAAGCTAGGAGAATCAATATTTGAATATATTTTCTAATTTTTATATTTTACTTTAAAAATTTTATATCATTTTTGCTTTGTTTTGTTTTTAAAATTTATGAAATAATTTAAAAAAAAAAGACAAACGTGTTTTAATATTATAATTTTAAGGCTTTTCAGTTTGAAAGTCAAATTTCGAATACTAGAAAAGAGTATTTTACATATAATTTGTAGCACTTTATAAGAGTGTAACAAAACCTCATAAAGGGGCGCCGAATTTCAACTTGACCAAGGGCGCCTAATACCCACGCGGCGGCCCTGACACCATACGCCATTGGTCGAGAACCTGGATCCGGTCCCAGTTGGCCCATGTCTTAAGATGTCCCTGTTATTATTTATTTGTTATAATTTATAATCATATTATTTTCATTTAGTCATTTCTGTTTATTTTGTTTAAAATGCATATTTCTGCTGCGTAACTTTTTTTTATTTATTATTATTTATTTATTTAAGATGGGCCTTTTTTTTAAAAAAAAATATTTTAAGTTTTCGGACATGTCTTGCACCGTTATGGTGATCTTTAAAAGAGATAGATGCTACTCGGATTGTTGATCTTTATTTTTTAAAAATTAACCCATTCCATAAATCGGTATTTCAGCTAGTAACAAACAAGTGTTACTGTGAAGTTCCCCTCCTGACAGCTGTGAATCGGCTTCTTTTGCAGATATGGTCACCACGTGCAATACATCTGCACCCTTAAAATATTGCGCGGTTTTGGACACTGCCCCGGCAACCTTTGATACCACGAGGAACCTCCTACTCCGCCCACAAACCGGATGCAACTCGAGGATAAAGGGGGTCTACCGCAATGATTTTTAAAAAAAGCATAGAGAGGGCAAAGAAAAGAGACGGTTGAAAACTTCCTAGAGTCAAGACGTACCTCCTCCCTCACAAACAACAGAACTTGACTCTAATAATCCTAAACAATAGTTTAATAACTTCAGAGTGTATATGCTGCAATTAATAGCTGCGACGTAAATAAACTAAATATTTAAATTAATAAATATAACACTACCTTTATTTATCTCAAACGTCACAGTAACAATCAAAACATAAATATAAGGAAAACATATTTACGCTTATTCAAATAACACATATATTTTGCAAACGTGAGTTGCAATCTGAAACTAATAATGTAGATCTGCGTAAAAAAAAATTTAAAACCTTTTATTTTGAATCAGAATGTTCTAAAAAGAAATAAAATGATGTTCCAAAAATCATGTGGTGAAAATAAGTATAATTATTCATTGTCTTCAATTAGATAAACTTATAGGAGATGTGAAAGAGAGCTTTTTTCTTGTGACTATGTTGCCATTTTCATCGCACCATTTCATCCAATACCTTACTGCGCTTCTAATTGGTAATTCTTTGTGTCTTTTAGAAGAACATGTTCCTTTAATTGTGGCATTGGCGAAAATCGTCGTAGCATTTATCCAACGTACGTTGCAACTGCAAATTATAGGATTCCCTGTAAAAACAATTGTATTTTGCTTTAAATGATTATTAGTTTTAAAAAATATAATTTTTAAACTATATTTTAGTTATTTTCCAAGGCTTCTACCAACACACTATTTCAGAGAGAAAGAGTGAGATTCGTTTATCCTGTAGAATTTCAACTTTTAGTCAAATCTAGACTATCTTATTTACTTGAATGCATTAAAGTGCATACGAGCAGAGGTAAAAAGAAACAAAAGAATAAAGGTTTTTGTGGAATAATTCTTTTTTTGAAAATTTTTTTGTCTGCTGTAATTATTCCTTTTTGAATTTTCAGATATTTAAAAAATACTTTCAAGCATAAAAAATATACTTTCACAGTGATCTTCATTACTTTTACTCTTGTTGGTTGCTTTTTAATTCATTTAAAAAAATTCTAAATTCCTCAAATTCTAAGGGGATAAGGTTACATTCATAAATAGCTCTCTCTCTCTCTCTCTCTAATAGACAGGATTCAACCATATTTTCGAGATATAGAGTATTTATAATATAAACGCGAATGTTGCATATTATTTTAAATTAGAGTTGATAAGCCTAAAGGGCCCACTTGAAGACAAATATAGTGGTGCAAAAACTGAACATATATTTAAAATTTCATCAGCATTTTGCTCATTAATTAATAAAACTGGTAGAGAGCCACTGTAATACAACTTCAGTGAGATACATCAGTACTTATTTATTATAATTATCTTAGTTAAAGTCAAGCACTTAACAACACATTAAACAACTGAATTACATAACAACACAAAATTACTCATAGTCGAGTCACATTATTACCCAGAACTATGGCTTTTTACAGCAAGGACAGCAGATACGAGGGTGCCTCCAGAAATACCCAACCCAACAAAGAAAACAAAAAATTTTGGAAAAAAATATATTTATTTTTCAACATAATCTCCTTTCAGCTCTATACACTTTCCCCGGCGATGTTCAATAAGTTCGATACCCTTTTTATGATAAGAACTGTCTTGCTCCTCAAAATGACCATTAACTACCGACAGAACTTCTTCGTCTTTGGAAAATCTTTGACCACTCAAGTTTGGGAATAGAAAATAATACGAGGGAGCTAAATCTGTCGAATAGGGTGCATGAGGTAGCAATTCAAACTTTAATTCATTAATTTTGGCCATTGCAATAACGGATTTGTGAGTAGGTGTATTGTCTTGGTGAAACAACACTTTCTTCTTAGCCAAATGCAGCTATTTTTGCTTGATTTCTTCTCTCAAATGTTGCAATAAGTTCGCGCAATACTGGCCGTAGATAGTTTTTCCTTTTCCAAGAGAGTCAATGAAAATTATCCCACGCAAATCCCAAAAAACCGACGCCATGTCCTTGCTTGCTGATAGAAGAGTTTTCGCCTTCTTTAGAGCCGGTTCTCCCTTTTCAGTCATTTGTTTTGATAGTTCTTTTGTCTCAGGGGTGAAGTGATGGACCCCTGTTTCGTCTATGGCTATGAAACGGCACAAAAGTTCTGCTTTGTTGCTGTGAAACTTCGCTAAACATTCAATTGAAAACTCAAATCTTCACGACACTGTTTTTGTTCGAGTGTGAGCAAACGCGGCACTCATCTTTCATACAGCTTTCTCATACCCAAATTTTCAGAAAATATGCGATGTGACGATCTTTTTGAAATGCTTACTTTGTCTGCTAGTTGACGTACTTTCATTCGACGATCATCCAGTACTATTTTGGGGATTTTCTTCACCATTTCTAGAGTCCTCACCTCATTTGGTCGACCACTGCGATGCTCGTCTTGGCAGCTAGTACGGCCTCGTTTAAACTCTGCTATCTAATATTTTACGGTTTTAACCAATGGAGCAGACTCACTCCCAGAGGAGAATCTAGTTCAGCTTTTATATTGGTTGGGTTGGGTTCAAATAAAAGTATTGTATCACATAACGATGACCAATTTTCTCCATCCCATCTTCACAAATTCACTGAAAACGTTCTGTGACGTCGTCACAATGGAGAAATCGCCCCTATTCATTATGTGCTCCACAGCTGGGGAACACGTGGCTTTGGCGGCATTGTGCCTTGTTGGACAGCTGGACTGTCGGTGACGGTGTGACTGGCAAACACTATGGGCTGGGCATCACTGCATTATTTTTCATTCATAGGCAGTGATTGTCCGTCTTGAAAGGCTGGCACCTCCGCAGACGGCGGCGGGTGGCATCAAAGGAGGAAAAGGCGGCGAGATGTTTCAAGTGCCAGATGTCAGCCAAGCCCTTGTCGCCGGTGACCTTTGAGAGGGACCGGAACTTTTGTTATCTCTGCACGAATGGAAGATGGGCAGGACCAAGGTGCCGGGTGCAAACCTTGAGGCCGGCCAATGGGGGTTGATGAGGGGCGTGAAGTGTGGACCCGCCCCTAGAGTTTAAAAGAGTGGACCCAAGAAAAAGAGAGGAGGCTCCAGATAGACTCCCACGATAGATTCCCGAAACAGAATCCTGCTGACGAAGGAAAAAGGGCGATGGCTCCCGATCGACTCCTACGATAGACTTCCGAGACGGAATCGACGGATCTAGGAAGAAAGCGCGAGGCGAGGGCCTCCCAATCTAATCCCGACGATAGACTTCCGAGACAGAACCCGATGGACTAGCGTGAATTGACTCCTGAGGCAATATCCGACAGACGAGCAAAGAAGACGCGAGAAGTGTACACCCCTGCAGACACCAATGTTAAATAGAACTAGCTGGCTGTAAAGAACGAACACCTGTAACTGTTTTTTTTTCTCTTTCCAGTGATCTTCTGAATGTTGCACCTCAAATAAACAGTTGATTAGATTACAGTAAAAAGTAATTTTTAATAATTAGCTTGGCGTTCACCTGCAACCGAGATCCACGACGTCACAGTTCACTATTGATAGCTGCTAAGCAAATACTAAACAAATTGGTGCCTTCAAACTTGAAACATATGATGTATAGATGCGTACTTTCTAATACAGTGATATTTTTCAAACAACTACCACCATCTCTGCGTGAGGCCGGGTACTTCTGCAATCATCCTCGTAGATGGCATAGAAGTAAGTCAGTAAGATTGGAAAAGATAGAGCGGAAAACGTAATTATTCGGAAAAAAGCAATCATTTGCCAATCAGTAGCACTTCAATTCTGATGTTGCTGTGCCGATTGAAGTCATTTTTGTTGATATCTATGCAGTGAGACCATCCGTCTGCTCCGGAGACCAATACTACGTAGCATGATTCACTGTACTATTAGGGGCACTTCTGGAAGCTTCCTGGTTAAAGTGGCACGTTACTTGTTTAATTGAATAATGTTAGTTTGTTCCCAAACATCATCGCAACCGACTTTCACCTCTCATATCAAAGGCATGACATTTTCCTTGCCATTTACTTTCAATCGTGTTTTTATTCCAGTCACAACACATCTTCATCGTGCCATGGCGCAAACAGTCTTCAAACTGCAGTTTCCGAAATAATATCGCTCTTAACTGGAAAATCAATGATCATCCCCTTTTTCAAGTCAGACAAATAGTACATTTTAACCAACATAGCAATGAAAAGTATGTCCAAAGGAAGCTTACATTTCCAATTTTTAAACCCATTACGCCGGCTAGTGCTAACTGCAGCTTTTCATTGGTCATGCACCTATTTATATTTGAGGTAACTGTATCTTAATAATGTGATTTGACCCTATTACGTTTGCCAGGTTAAAGGTAAGTATAGGTTGCACCTTAGAAAAATTGGTGACCTCTAAAATGGGTTTCCAAATTATATCGATATATATCGGTAATCTTTCGAAATTAATGATACACACTGCAACACTAAGTACATTCTAACAATATAAAATATAAATTTTGTCATTTTTAAAAAGAGAATTACTGAATTTTTAACGAAGCAAAGACAAAACACAATAAAGTTACATAATAAGAGAATTATACCACACTCAATAAAGTAAGCATTTTTTTGCGAAGTTTAATTCTCTCTTCAAAAAGGTGAAAATTTTTTTAAAAAACATCTCGAAAAAAGCAAAACTATTCTTTAAAATTGCTGGTTGTTTTTGTGTATCGTTAATGCCTTCTCACAAGTAAACATTTGGAGCAATTTTCCACCCAATTCCAAACAATTTTTGCCTAGTTGCCATAGCAACCGCTCCGAACAACTTTTTCCCAGTGAGCTGAAAAGGTTGTTCCAAATAAAAGTTGCTTGGTGTTTAATTCGATAGCTCTAACACGTAAGTGGACTCAAGAGTCTCTAGCACATATTGTTCATGACACACAATCACGAAAAAGTTTTCTTGTGGACTTGCGTTTATTAATTTCTCATAACTTCTGTACATTTACATTGGAGTTGCAGGGCATGCGCAGTTCAGGCAGCGCAATTGGGATTGCGCAGACACAGTTTATACATACATTACTACAGACACAACAACACACTCTACTCTTTTAATTACACAAATAGCGCTTCGTATGCCGTGAACTGACATACCGCCCCACATTGCACTGGTTACACCATGCAATCACTGTATTAATAATTTACACAAAATATATCTAAATTGTTCATCACTCAAATTCCACAAAAGACACTTAAAGAAATGCACTATATCATTGAAAATAAATTAAAAAAAAACAATTTACTTAAATTGATTAAAACACACAAAAAAAATAAATTTTATCAACAGTATTTAATCATTTGGCATTGGCAAAACAATTTGATGTTTTTGATTAAAAGGAAAATTTGTATTACCTAATCGGCCACCCACTCTAAGCACTCCATCTGAATCCAAAAATGCGTTGAGATTTTTCAACTTACTTTTTGGCAAGATAGGTTTTTGTTTTTCTATACATTTATTTCTACTGAAAATTCTTGCCTTTGTACACTTTTTATTAAGAAGATCTCTGTGCTTTCTCCAATTCATCTACTGTTAGTGGCCACTGGCTT
The DNA here is from genome assembly GCA_019973975.1 of Trichonephila clavata. Classification (NCBI taxonomy): domain Eukaryota; kingdom Metazoa; phylum Arthropoda; class Arachnida; order Araneae; family Nephilidae; genus Trichonephila; species Trichonephila clavata. Next base: position 61,002 of record BMAO01024186.1, read on the forward strand.
TGACCTTCCTCCTCAGGTTGTTTACGAACCTAAAAATATAACTTAAGATACGCAAAATGGTTAAATAGTTATTACTAAGGTTACACAAATTGTTCACAAAGTCATTCACATAAATTTAAAAACTGGCACTTCATTCTCAAGTTTTTCACGGACACTGTTCTTCAGTTCTGAATTGTACGCATCGTTGTTTTCACTAATGTTCACAGGTTTGTTCGGATAATCACTGCCAGATAGAAACTCTGGACCGTTCCACCACATTTCTTGGTTCAGAAGTTTGTCAGGATCTACTCCACGAGAAATCAAATCTGCAGGATTCTGGTTGGATGGCACATGTTTCCATTGCCGTACAGGGAACAAATCTTGAAGCTTAGCAATTCTATTCTGCACAAATGTTTTAAGGTCCATCGGTTCTTTTTGTAGCCAAGACAACACTATCATTGAATCAGTCCACAGATAAACTTTAACTGATTCCAGCTTCAAGGCATCAATCACTCTTTTCACAAGTTTGGACAAAAGGACAGCGGCGCACAGTTCCAATCTTGGAATAGTTAGACTCTTAATTGGTGAAACTCTCGATTTGCTAGTAATTAATCTCACTAAAGTCACTCCCGAATTATTTTTTGATTTGCAATACACTGCAGCTCCATAGCAACGCTCTGACGCATCAGAAAACCCATGAATCTCTATAGATGAAGGATTCTCAATCACTCCCAATTAACAACTGGTGCCATTCATCATACACTTTCTTTGGGAGTGGATCTTTCCAGTCAATACTAAGTCTCCAAAGCCTCTGCATAAACATCTTGGCGTTGGACACCACGGGTCCCACAAGACCCAAAGGATCAAACAGTCTCGCAATAGTTGACAAAACGCTTCTCTTGGTATACGAATCACTAAGTATCACGTCAATTTTAAACGAAAAAGTGTCTCTTCCTGGAGTCCCAGGACACACCTAAGGTTTTGGTCTCATTTGGTCTAGAAAAATCGTAGATTCCATTTATACTCTGCGAAAGTTCAGGATGATTTCCCCGATTTTATGCAATTCCATGCCTGCACTTTTCAAAATTTCAATTAACTGATATCGTAGCTCCTTAGCCTTTTCTAAGGTGTCCGCCCGCATAACGCATCGTCCATGTAGAAATTGCTTCGAAGGACTGGTGCTGCTATCGGGAATTTATTTTCTTCATCATAGGACAATTGTTTCAATGTTCGTTGCGCTAAGTATGGGCACTGGTCGTCCCGTACGTGACTGTTTGAAGTCATATGTTTTTACTCGGTCGTGTTTATTGTCCTTCCACAATATTTTTGCAGACATCGTTGTTCGGAATCAATTAGGATCATTCGATACATTTTTTTAATGTCCGCAGTCAGTGCATATCTGTAAGTACGGAATCTAATCATCTGGGCATATAAGTCATCTTGGATGACTCCTCCATTATACTGAATATCATTCAGTGATAATCCATTATCTGTAGGACTAGACGCATTGTAGACCACTCTCACCTTAGTAGTACTTTTTTCGGGTCTATAGACGCCATGATGAGGTAAGAAATAGTTCATATTCGAATTATTTTCTTCTACCTTCACTTCTTTCATATGTCCCAATTGTTCATATTCTTGCATGAATTCTCTATACAATTTTAGATATTGTGGATCCCTTTCCAATCTAAGCCACAATGCATTTAATCGTTTGAGAGCAATGCCCCTGGAATTCCCTAAACAATTTGGATCACCCTTAAGGGGCATTTTAACTATATACCGTCCCTCCTCGTCTCTAGAATGTGTTTTCATAAAGTGTTCCTCACATAAACTAACCTCATTACTTTTTGTTTGCACTATCTCCACATTTTCTACTTCCCAAAATTTTTGCAACGTTTTATTTAAATCCTCGTCCCTAACTAAGCCGCAATGAACTTTAGTTTCATTAAATGAATCTACATTACCACTTACAACGTAACCAAAAAACGTGTTTTGTAAAATTAGATCTGAATTTTTTACCTTAAATTTTTCCGGTCTCAATAGTTCAAAAAATATTTCTGCACCTAACAACATGTCTATTTTATCTGGAATATTAAAACGTCATCAGCTAACTCCACTATATCTGAAAAATTAACACTAGTATTAAACGTATTACTTGGAATAAAATCTGTGATTTTCTTAACTACTAACATATTTAAATCCTTCACGAATGTATTATTTTTATTTGAAATTGCCGTTTTAACGCAATCGTTAACAATCATAGATGCATCATTTAAACATGAGATCAAAGTATTAATCTTTTCACTTTTCAGTTGTAATTTATTGGCGCACTCCTTAGTTATAAGACAAACCATACTGCCTCCATCTAACAAACACCTACATTCATGCCAATTCGAATATTTATCCTTAATTAATACGCGAGCTGTGCTCAGTAAGCATCTTTTAATTTTGTTATGACTAAATGTAGTCGCCACGATTTCTTGCTTGTTTATATTTGAATTAGGAACGAACGGAGGGGCAAAAGAATGAAAAGATATCGTTTGCTATCTCTCTTCAAGGACCGAAGGAGGCCCGATTTGGGGAGTTGGGATACTTTTTATTTCTCTTTGAAAATGAAGCAATTTATTATGCGGCTTCTTACAAATTATGCAATTTCTAGAGCGACACTGTTTTACACAACATTCTGGGGATAGACATTTAAAGCACATTTTATTGTTTTTAACAAAATCTACTCTTTCATTTATCGGAAAACCTTTAAACTGAGGGCAAAATTGCAAAGCATGTGCTTCATTTTTACACAACACACATTTTTCACTCTTTATTTCAGAAAAAAATACGCTCGAAACTCCTCTCTGACTTCGCGAGCTGTTATATCTCTGATGTTTACTGAACTCTAATCGTTTATTTTCATTTCCAGTGAAGGACCTGGAAAATGTATTAGACTCGCTTTTAAATTTACCTTTAGAAGATAAATAAATATCACATTCTCGCCCTAACTCGTGGGGTTTAAAAAATGTTTCTCCTTCTTTTACATTAAAATGAGTCACTAATTCTCTGTCAAGAGTGCTCATCATTTTATCCGCAACAATTAATTCACATACTGACTTAAATTCATTAACATTTCGAAACTGACAGTAATACTCAAATGTTGCACTTAACCTAGACGCAAATTGAACATAACTTTCTGAATTTTATTTTTGAGTTTTACGAAAATTATTATAGCATTCTTGCGGTGTAGGCTGAAATTCTTTCAAAACTAAATTTTTTAGTTTTTCATAACTGCGCAATTCTTCCTCTGACACATAAATCATTAAGTTATTCGCTCTCTCTCCTAAGATATTTAAAAGAATTTCCGATTTCCATTCTTCGGGAACCTCTTTCGTTTTGAATGCTTTCTCTAATGACTGAAAAAATAAATTATATGACTCAACACGCGAGGGTACAGAGATAGTTAATGTTTTTACACTTTTTATTAACGTTTCGATACTAATATTGTTACATGTTTCGGTGGCGCTCACTGTTGAAAGTGAAGAATCATGTGTGTTAAATCTTTCCGAATATTAGCAAGCTCTAATTGCTTCTCTAACTGTGCTAACTTAATTTTCTCTAACTCTAAATTTGCTTCACTCGCAGATTTTTTAATTCTCGTTTCTTCAACGGCATAGTCAATAACAGTTTTAACTAATTCTGTGTCTGTATTATACACTTCACTACTTTCAATTAAAATTTTCAAATCAAGAACTTTTGCATTATCTGGCACAATTAGTTTTAATTCCTCCGCGACAAGTTTTAACTCGTCTTTCTTCAACTTAGCAATTAAAGACATAATTAAAATTCTCACAAAAATTCAAAGAACATTGCTCTCACCTCACATCACTGGCTGCCGAACTTGGCTGTTTACACAAATCACTGTTTGCCGCACTTGGCTTTTCAGTCTTTTTTTTTAATCCATAGGTTAATCCATTAGTTTTACTCTGGCCTCATACGACCAATGTTTAATTCGATAGCTCTAACACGTAAGTGGACTCAAGAGTCTCTAGCACATATTGTTCATGACACACAATCACGAAAAAGTTTTCTTGTGGACTTGCGTTTATTAATTTCTCATAACTTCTGTACATTTACATTGGAGTTGCAGGGCATGCGCAGTTCAGGCAGCGCAATTGGGATTGCGCAGACACAGTTTATACATACATTACTACAGACACAACAACACACTCTACTCTTTTAATTACACAAATAGCGCTTCGTATGCCGTGAACTGACACTTGGAATTCCAGCCAATGGGGTTCTTTAGCACCCTACGTCATAAACAAGATGGCGGTGAATGTGGCAGCTTTGGTTTCGTCAAACTCATCAGATATAGCGTACAATATTTTAGTGGTGTATAATATTTAAACAGCATATAATATTTTGAACAGAATGGTGCTCCATTTCTAATGATATGAGCAGGACCACACTCATATCACAAATTTTGGTTATGTTTTGATCTGTAATCGTTGACCTTGGGCGTCCAGCAGGTTCATCATCTTTCACACTAATCCTTTCCTCTGAAAACCTCTTATACCATTCAAACACACATGTTCGAGGCAAAGTTTCCATCTCCATAAGCCTCGGTTGATATTTGAAATGTTTTCGTGTCTGATTTCTTCACAAGTAACTTGATGTTGATTCGACATTTTTCCAACAGAATGTAGTTGCATGTGTTCACTCAATGACTCAGTATTCCCAACTGGCGTAATTGATTAAGGCGAAACTGGCCACACAGATAGAGGAGGTGCGTGGAAGGACGTCTCCAAAACAGTGTTGTTGCCAACTCCATTTTTTTTCCAAGCTGTATACTTAGTCTCGTTTTTTTTGTGCCACACCTTGTATTCCTCAATTCATCCGAATTGTCACATGTAAGTAGAATCCAAGAAAGGTGTGATAACAGTTTGTATGTTCAACACGTAAACTTGTATTATGTTTTTTCTTTTTTCTCATTTAAATTTTTTTATTGAATTACAGAATAAAACAATCATATATATTTTAAATATTTTTTAAATATATTTTTTTTAAAAACTCTTTCATACACGTTGAAAAAAATCGTTATTTATTTTCTTTTAAACTTTTGGATATCCTTTGAAATTAAAATATTGATTATTTATAAATGAAGCAACATAAGGGCTATTGACGACGGACCTTCTAATGTCGAACCACAGTCAATGACGAGAACGACACTTGTGTCGGCACCTCACACTTCAAGTCTGAATCTTAGAAATTGATCTTGAAAATAGTCTGTGCATTTTATGTAAAGATGTATAAATTGCGGCTGTCTATTTCGTTATAACATTCATTCCGAAGTTAATGATGACATTTGTGAGAGGAAAGAATCAGATATGACAGTTTTATGAATTTAGTAGTTCCTTGATCTATTAAAAACCTCCCATTATATTTTAATTAATTATTTTAATTTTTTATTTTAAATTTTAGATGTTTTCCTAAAAAAATTGTTAAATTTTGGATGTACGTTTTGTACAAAGGAGCATCTCATATTGACACCATCTCTGTTACTTAAATGTTCATCCTGATTTTTGTAAGCTTTTTAATAAACTGAAAAGCGCCTTATAATTTAAAATCTCATGATTAATACATTGTACATATTTTTTGCACGGATCGCCAACAGATGTCGCTACGTTATTGTATTTGGAGAATATCCGCATGAGGAGGCTTGATCTTTCGGTTTGCTGCAAGGTTCGACGTTAATCTTGTGAAAGAACTCAAATCAGATAAATGCCAACTATTTCTTGCACTTCTGATCAACCTTAATTGTGACTGAGTGTACCATATTTTCCCGCGCTTTTAACCCCAAGTGCAAATTTACAATCCCTCCGACTAGGCATAATTACTGTTAGCAGGAAAGGTAAACCGCAGTTAAGAATGTATAAGCCCTAAATATTTACACCTTCAAGAGTGAGTTGTTTCTCAATCCGTATTTTACAAGAAAATTAAAAGTAAATGAACTGTAAATATTGTTATGATTAAAAGTTTGTATCATCTCCATTTCTGGACTTTTTCAAACCTCAGGCTATGGTGAACCACAATGTAGAGAGGCTGTGATGCGCGTTAAATCTGTGTAGCTACAATTCATCACTTCGGTCTAGTGTGGAAGCAGGAACGCGTAGCAACTGCCGTATCAATAATACGGGGCCCCCAAGCTAAAGAGGTCATCCTTGTCGCTTGACCAAGGATCAAACCGCGGTCCATTTTCAGTAACCTTCGTATTGATTTAAGAGTGCGACATTTATAACAAATCATATCAAACCGAGAACCATACTATTAATATTATATATATCAGAGGGGGGGGGCAACCCCTCGTGACACGCTTGCCACAGTGGGACACGGCAAAGTTGTAACAGTGGCACGCGAAGATTTATTAAAAATTTTTAAAATATAATTAAACATAACATTTTTATTTTCAATTTTATTAAAATGCGGTTGTCTCAGACAAAAAAAAAACCCACCTCAAAATTTATTTTAAACACAATTAATCGAATTACAAAAGAAAATTATCATGTAAAGAATACTCATTCCTTGTTTGTGCCTCGGCTTTCCAAAGGAAATGCAATCGCGAGGTTTTGTAATTTGAAGGAGCGTGTTTTAAATCACAATTAAAATGCATTGTCTTAGACAAAAAATCTCAAAATTTATTTTAAACACAGTTAATTGAATTACAATAGAAAATTATCGTGTAAAGAATACTCATTCGTTGTTTGTGCCATGGCTTTCCGAAGGAAGTGCAATCGCGAGGTTTTGTAATTAGTGAAGGGCGTGTTTTAAAATATCTAGAAGAAACAATGAACGGCCCGGTGAGTGCATGCTACTTAAGAATGAAGACTGGCCATGGGATTAAGCTTTTCTTATCGTTATTATGAGACATTTAAATAATTTAAATTTCAGGTTACAGGGAACAGATTGCATTTTACTCTTACTCTAGTTGGTAACTTCCGGCCATCCAATTGAGTGCTAACTCACAGACCACAATCGACCAATAGCAGACGAGTCTTTTGTCCACTCGCATGGAAAAAATTTTGCCACCTCGGGATGTTTGTGAAGCAGTCACCGTACCTACACCCTCTTGCTCCTTCCAGTCCACCAATCAGGAACCTCCCTCTCAATCAAGACCTCTACATCTTACTTTTCAATATGGAATGAAGGAAAGCTTCTCGTTCCGTTTCCCAAAGATATTTACCCCTTCACGTACTCCAGTAGGTCTTACATCTTTTGTAAACAAACTTTTGCACCTTCATCTCTATTTTGAAGGGAAAAAAACAGGTCGAGCATTATTAACTATCTACCAAAGTTAATAATGCTCCGAGCTATAATAGATTTAAAAATTCAATATTCATTTTGCGGGATTCTTTCAGTGCTAGGTTGGATGCATGCTTTTCAGGACGTAAAAATGCTGATTTTTTCATAAAACTTTTTTCAATTTCTCTACAAGACGTTAATTGTTACCCACCTGAAGTCCAAATCGAATTATTAACCTACAGCACCATACTATACTTGAAAACAAATATAAAGAATTTATTTTAACTCGTGATCCAAATTATATTGAATGTTGGAAATTTGAACTGACAATTTTCCAAATTTACACGATTTGGCTGTCCGATATTGTTGTAGTTTTGGATTAAAATAAGTTTGTGAATAAATGATTTCTATTACGAACGTAATATATATAAAATCATAATATCACTCAAAATTAACTGATATGCACCTAAAACAGCCTAATTTTGTTAGCATCTTCAAGAACTAATCCTAATATAGATGACTTGGGCAAAAAGCAACGAATTCGAAAGCCACATTCAGCACGTACTGACTTCTTAGTAATAAATTAGAATTAAGTATTTTCAAAATTACTCATTTTTATTGTTTACCTAAAGAAATTTATAAAAATTAAGTAAAAAGTTTATTAACAATAAAACCTAAGTATTTATTATATTATTTTTAAATCTTCATTACTTAGACTTGCGTAAGAAATATGCTATTTATGAAAAATCTCATAAGCCAATAAGTAACATTTTTTCACCTTTATATATCTTTTTGTTTGTTGGAAGTGGCACGCATAATGCTTTAGTATCAGATAATGGCGCTATGACTAAAAATGTTGGCCACCCCTGAAAGATACCATAAGCTTATGTTTTACTATAAGTTCTTTTAAAGGAGTTCTAGTTTATATATAGTTCATCCATATTGTCAGTAAAATAATTGCTTCTTCTATGCATGATTAAAAGATCTCCAAGATGAAAATACAAGTACAAAAAAGCTTCATGTATTTTTTAAAGTAAATGATCTATATAAGAACTGCAAAATTTAAATTAACTTTTTTAATAACGGAATATTCTATAGTTTTAAACGAATTTCAATAGAAAAGATAAAACTATTTTAGGTTACAGAAGAGATAATAATTTAAAATGTTAATTAATCATAGGTTTTTATCAAAATTTCATTGTAGCTCTATTTTAGTTCTTAAATAACATATAGAATTAGTTATGTTTTTCTCCCTATTTATCTAAGATTTAATTAATGAATAATATTTACCAGTTAAACCAATATACTTTAAACTCTCTGGTGAGCTTTTCCATGATTTCTCATTTAAATCAACAATGTAATTATTTGCGAGATTCAAGGATTTCAAACGTGTTAGTTGAGCAAACTGCTTCTCATCAATTGTCTTAATATGGTTCCAACTGCAACAAAAGACAACATTTGTCAATTTTGGAAAGTAATAGCACATATAACACATTAATATACAGTTACCTTTTAAATAATTGCCTAAATATCATTTTAATTGATTACATGTGTAAATATATTATTAATGTTGGTATATATTATATATAATATATATATATATATAATAACCTTAAAAAATTGCAACTCTGAAGAAATGAGATTCGGAAACATAAAAAGTGAAGAACTCTCGACTCTTGATAAAAAAGGAAAGAACTTCCAATTTGTATTTTCTAATAATCTCTAAAATTGATGTATAGAATGAAGTTTGTGCCCTTTGGTAACCCTACAACCAAGTAGATTTCCACAAAACCAATTTTGGTGGATCTCTACTCCGTAAAAAAGACATGGAAGCCAAATTTGAAGTCTAAATCTAATAGATCAAAGCGAAATTTTTAGTATCAGTACTCCCCGTAATCCCGTGGAAAGTCGTTCTTCCAAATAACCGTTCTTAGCGGATTTCAATTCAACAAAAGAAAAATACAAACTAAATTCCATTATTATAGTCCATGTAGTTCGAAATAAATTATAGTTTAAAAAAAACTACAGAACACGCTTTTATACTGATTCGAACTAAAAAGTAAAAAATAATTCTTAATATAAGAATAAAATGATGAACGAGAAAATTAATGTCATTGGGGGTAAAAACGAGGGGTGTTCTGTAAATATATTAATTGTTATAGTTTCTAACTTCTATTCCGAAACGCTGAGTTAGTGTACAAATGTAGTACAAAGAATCCCGCGCTTTTACCCCAATGACATTAACTTTTCGTTCATTATTTTATTCTTGTATTTTTTTTTATTTTTTTAAAAACATTTATAAACCCCGTGCACCACAATAAGGTGTGTTAAGGTGTGTTTTAAGGTACGTCAGTGAGTCGCTTTTCTCCTTTATACATATAGATACTGGTATTTTTAACTAAAATCCTATGTCTCTGACTTTAATTAGAAAACAACAAGAGCAGTTGCTTTAAACACAGTGTCTAGTTTTAGTAATCTACGTGCTACAGGTTGAGTGAGAAACTTTAGTAAGGTGGTAAAAAATGGAGTTAGTTATTCTATTTCCGAAAACAGTAAGAAATATACAGGGGAAAAAGCAGACTACAAAAATGTAGAATATCGTTGATTTAGTATGAAAAAACACCTAGCTCACAATAATCCTAAGAACAAAACGTGTAAAATGACATATAGTTTGTTCGTAATTTTCACCACAAAAAGCGTTATACGTATAAAAAAATGACCATTTTTTAATAAAATCTTTATTTTCAGTGTTCATTATACTACCTGTTAGCTACAATATATAACTCGAAAAAATTTTTTTTTTTTGATTTCGTGCTTCTCACACATTTTATAACATTTAAAATAACTCGATACATTGGAGTAACGGAGAATATTAGATTATCCCTGCCAAATCTGGTTTGGGGGTCTGAAGCCGGATCTTATAAGGGATTGCAATTTGAGGTTATTCAGGCTTTGGGACTCCTAGATTCTGCCCCACCACCACCAAAACGATGTGGTAGTTGCATGAGTGTATGTTATGCCACTGACACGATGGCACAAACATCTCAATGCATCAGATATCCGCTAACGCTGCAAGACTTTAAATGACGTGTTACCGATATTTCTGCATGGCAGTCACTTGATATGAAATGTTCAAAATGCATAATATTCAAAATGAAGTCAAATACAGAGTTGAGATGGGCATTATAGCCGACGGAGAACGCAATGAATACCGAAAATAAAGGTCCCCGTTGATAAATAACTATGTTTCTTTCTAACTCTTTTCGTTTCGTAACAGCGTTGGAAATTATGAAAAAGCTATCTATTATATTTCACACTTTCTATTCTTACAACTATTATTCAAAAAGGTCTTTTCGTACGACAGACACTCCACAATTTAGCTACTGATTCTCATTCCTCTCAAAATGTGGAAAATACACGCTTTTGTTTTTACTTAAAATATATTTTTTGTATTTGCTTTCCTGTCAGAATAAAGACAAAAATTTAAATATATCTTTATATATTGACGCCTTTTTTAATAAGATTTTAAAGATTAAGTATTTTTACCTTAAATCTAGAAGTTTCAATTTCATTTCTTTGAAGAAAAAGTCGAAATACTCGATCAAGTTGTGGGACAGATCGAGAGTAGTGAGGTTTATAAGCTTATCGAAGAAACCAGTAGAATCGATTGTTTTAATATAATTATGGGTTAAATTCACCACTAGCAAGTTTTTCATCTCTCTAGGAAACCAATTCTTAAGGCTTGTCAATTTCCCATGGCTATACTGAAAGTACATCAAATTATTCATACACGCAATCCAAGGATAGACATTTCCTTTTCCAGTATTGCAGAGTGAATCGAATTTCTCTGATGTGGAACTGTTCACCACAATGAATCTGCAAGCATAAAATAATTTGTTTTGTTAGTAGAAGTAAAATCACACATTTTCAATGTAAAAAATGTGCAAGTAAGATTTTATTACTGTCAAAAGCAGAAAACATTATATATATATTATTGTTAGCACCAAGGTAAAAAAATGATGAAAAAAAAGAATAAAATTTTAAAGTTAAAGGATATACAAATTTTTTTAAAAAAAGTCAAATGCATATGGTTCTTTTCAGTTTCCAAATGTTTTCTATACTTTTAACATACATTCTATACATTTCTATACATTCTATACATTTACATACATTTTCTATACTATTTAATGAATTTTCTATACAATTTAATGAATTTTCTATACATTCTTTGCTGAGAGATTTTGACCCATAGTGGTCTATGAAGAAGCGTCTTCAGAAGGCAGAATTTGAAATATAAAAATTCGATTTATTTTTACCTTTAAACTCAGAGGTCATTCAATAAATTTTCTCTAATTCCTTCTCTTATATACATAAACATGGTGTATCACTACAATGATTATAAACTTTCAGGACATATAGAGTACACCTAGACAATGGGAAATCCCACAGAAATGCATAATTGGAAACGTTTTCCTACAGCGGTGGGGACGACAAAAAACACAAGACAGACTGGACATTAATCAGAGAAAATAAGTTTATTATTCATGGAACAGCAGAAATGCTGGAAAGTCTTTGGGCTGGTGTACGCGGTAGATGGCGCTACGTAAAGTGAAGCATTGGTAGTCCAGTACATTGGCCCGCTCGATCGCCAGAGACCTCACTTGGCTTGATTACTTCTTACGGGGATATGTCAAGTTACTATTGTACTGAGGAATCTTCTAGTTTGTGAAAATTTCCAGGAATATGTATTGTAGAGGTACGAAAATTGAGTATTGAATTCAACTATTATCACAAAAAAAAAATAGTATGTGTTTATAAAAGTAAACTCATAAAATAGAACAAAAATAAAAACAAACTGATTTCGTTACCTGTTTGTCATTGTATTTTTACAGCTCAAAATTGGGTGGCAAGCAAAGTTAGATGACAAAGCTGTGTCATATATTTGAAATTCCGTAATTTTTAACAAAGTCAACCAATATGGTGGAAGAGTTGTTTGGTTCTCTGAATCACCAGTTCCATGAGCTTCCCAAAATGAATCATAAAGAATAAATCTGTCAATCTTCATTTTTCTCAGAGAAGGTAAAATTGCATTCAGAGTATTAGAGTTTGGCAAATGTTGACAATTCACTGTTGTATATAATTTTGTTCTACTTAAATTTATATTAGAACAAAAGCAAGGCTGAATGTCTGTCCTAGGAGGACATACTGTTCCTCCCAGAGCAAGTGTAAACAGAAAAACGTTGATTAAAACGGAACTAAACATTTTATTTGATGAATCTGAAAGAGAAGAGCATAATTAGATAAACGCAAATATGATGGAAGATTATGTATATATTCTATCCGTTATTTTCAATAGGTTTTTGCTCAGTATTATTAACAAAAAGGGGGGAGGTTAGCTGGCCACAAAACATGTTCAACCGACTTTTATATAAATTATTTTATATATAAGCTGTTCTATGCCAGCAATGTTTATAATACTGTAGCATCCATTCTTTTAAACTTTATATGTTTATCTCTATTATTTTAATTTTTCATATTTCCTTTTAAATTCTATTGTCTGGTTATCTTGCAATTTCATTTCTTTTCAGTTTTCATCATATTTATTCATCTCTCTCTTGTAGAGAAATTTTGATTATATATACATACACTTGCCTCCGAAAGTCTGCGCACAAGCGATCATCTTTCATATTCATGCAAAAATTGCTAATTAAATGAAATCTTTCAGAATCAATACTATTTATTATTGATCCATTTAACGTCGTTAATTCAAATAGTATAAGCAACAATCACCTGAATTTTATATAAAATAATACAAATATTTTTAACTTCAGAACGATCGTGTGCGCCAAAAGTCTGCGTGCACTGGAAAAAAACCTTTACAATAATGGATTGTAACTAAAAGTTAATATTTTTTAAGCTATTCCGTTCTTTCTATAACTCTCTCATCATATTTGGCAGTGATTTAACTAGCTTAGTTGCCTCATCCGTGGATATTTTGTTCCATTCTTCTACTATGACAGATTTGAGCATTTCCATGGATGTTATTGCGCTCTCGATGATTATTCACTCCAGTAAATCCCATAAGTGCTGTATTGGGCTTAGGTCTAGGAACTAGGATGGCCTGCGGGATTGGTTTGGGACATGTCAGAACAGCCCCGGCTTCACAATGGTCACATCTGGTCACCACACATTTGGTCGGTATCTTTATGCCGCCGAAAGTAAAAATCCTCACTCACCGCAAACTTCTCGGCACTTTCCTTGATATTGTACTTCAATAAGTTAAAGTAATCAATTTTGTACATTGTTGATTCAAGAAATACCGAATTACTAGCCGAAAGACTTCCAATGCATCCCCAAACATTATGTCTTCTTCTCCATGCTTGATACTCGAAAAAGGATTCTCTTTCTTAAGATCTGTCCAGGAATTTTTGCAGACATATTTTTGTTCTTTTTGATGCCAAATTACAAAAAAATATTTTCAATTGAAAAATAATTATGTGTCCTATTTAGACGTTTTTTGGCAAAGGTCACAAAGTGTTTTTTCTTAGCTCTTTTCACTCAAGAGATGAATGATTTCTTGAGTGCAACGCAACCATGATAGTCATCCTTTTCAGTTCCCTTCGAATTGTGGTTAAAGTCACATATTTTTGCTATTTAATGCCGCACTTTTAGCTATTTGTGAAGCTTATACTCTTGTATTTATTTTTATAGAGCGTATTTCAAAGCAAGATTCTCGAGGTGATACTGTAGACAGGTGGCCGGATCTTGGCATGGAGGTTAAAATTTTAGGTATTTGTAGTTTATGTGTACTTTTTGAATCAGTGAATGTCTCCTATTAACAGTTTCCGCAATTTCTTTAAAAATTTCCCCCTTTTCTGAAGATTTCTGATGATTTTTCTCTCAATAATATATCGGTCTCTATTCTGTCACTTGCAATAGAACAACACATTTTTCAAATCTCAAATCCTAAATAAATCGTAAAATAAGCTTATATTACTAAAAACATGATTTAGTGCAATTATTTTACACTGAAAGGTCTTTAAAAGCTCTATTTTGTAAATGTATGCAGACTTTTGGCGCGGATGGTTGGTGATTTTTTAATGGTCATCCTCGTTTTTTCTTTTTAAGATGAAATTTGTTACTGCTGTTTGAACAAGGAAATTTTGAAGAATCCCTGACAGCAATGTTGATTTTCTACAGCGAGATTTTCATTGTAATTATAGCATAAACCCGTAAGATCATTGCCTGTACGCAAACTTTCGGAGGCAAGTGTATATATAATTATTGATTGATCAAAGGGAATAAATTCAAAGGATCAACAATTATATAACTGACATAAATAATTAACTTCTAAAATTAATTTCCCAACTATGAAATACTATTTTTACAAAACTTGATAGATATTAATAAATTGTTTGTATTACTAATTGTTGCAAAACTCGATGATTAATTGAAGAAACATCCAAGAAAAGTGGTAGGGCTAGGGGCCATGCACTAAATTACTTCTGTGACAGTCCCCATGACTATAACTGAACTGCTAGCGCCACCTGGTGTAGTAGTGATGTTGGGCTGGATGCCGTCCTTTGTCTTCACATTGTACGTGTCTGTGCGTGTTTGTCTAAATAATATCCTTCTAACAAATTCTTATTATTCCTGTGATGTGATGTCCGTGCGTACCAAAAATAAAATGCATTAAATGCAGTAAGTATTTCTCAAGTAAGCATCAAAATAGTAAATTTTGCAGTGAAAATTTCACTTTTACAAAAGATATGGGGACAATAGATGTAAAACTTGTAAAATGATAAATAATGATCAAATCAAAAATGAATCTAAATTTACCTTCTGTAAAACATTTAACTGTATTTACTTATTAACATGTAAACTATGCCAATTTAAATATATTGAACAGACATGTAATAAAATTAATATTAGAATAAAAGTCAACATAGATCAGATACTAAAAACTTTAATAGTATAAAAAATCAAATAAAATAGAAATAAGACACTTCCATACACATGTATTTGCAAATGTTGCACTTAATATTATTAAAGTAATCCGTAATGTTAAAGAAAGACTATGGTGGGAAAATTGCTACATTAAGTATTATAATACAGTTTATCCTTATGGACTAAATGTATTATAACAAGGAAAAAATATTCTCAATGCTATTAAACAAAATTCTCAAGATTATCTTTACAATAATGAAATACAAAAGACAAATAAAAGAAAAACTAGAAGGAATAGGACTAAAAGGTTAAGCAGAGATGAAAATGTTTTTTCAAATAGTATTAGTGATATATGTAAAAGTTTCGAGAACAATTTTAATATAAAGCACATTAAATCTTTCATGTTTGGATTAAGTAAGACAGAAATATGTATTACGGAAAATGGTCTAAATTCAGATAAAATTAAAGATAGTCATGTTTTATATATACATATCATAATAAACCTTCACAAATTTCTGAAGCATAAACATAAAATAAAAGTCAATGTAAATAAAAAATATAAAACAGAATATTGTTCATTATTATATATGAATATAAATCATATGATAATATAAATTTTTCTAGCATTTTAAAAAAACACATGTCAACTTTCCCAATTCAAAATATCACTATTAAAAAGGCTTTTAAATATAATAAAAAATAGGTAGATCAATTTTTAACTATAATGTACCTATAAAGTAAGAACACTTAAAATGTAATTGTAATGAATTTAAGGAATTCATAGATAAATATCACCAGCATGTTATTACTGGTGACCTCAATATTGTAAAAGACAATAATCTTAGAAATATAATGAATAAAGATACTGGTTTTAGACTTATGATTTACAATAATAATAAAATTATCAAAAATCAGTTATATAATGATATTGAGCAATTCATTTACAAAATTGTTATTAAATATAGTATGCCTATAGAGGCATTCACAGAATTTAAATGTAATATTGCACAACAGATTAATAAATATAACTTTAGTACAGATAAAAACATCTTTTTTAATTATATTAAAAATCAGATTTAAAAGTTGCAAAAGAAATTTATTATAGTTTATATTGATAAAGTGCCTGGGAATTTTGCCTTCATTTGTAAATACTATTATAGTTTAATGCTCAACAAACATTTTGATAATAATACAGCTTTTATTAAGTCATCAATTTCTGATAGAGAAATAAATAATCGAATTTTGGCTTTTCATAAACAATTAAGAATACAAATTAATAATAATTTTAAATTTCCACATGTATTTCTTACTCCTAAATTTCATAAAGATCCAGTCAAGTTTAGAACAGTTACTAATGGTTTTAACATATATCAGCAAATCAGGCAAAATTCTCCATGAAAGGATGCAAGATACAATAAATAATCTTGAAACCTCAGCCTTCTTAAAAATAGTAAAGAACTCATTGCACAAATTAAAGATAAAAAGATTTTTTCAGTATTTAGTTTAGATTTTGAAGACCTCTTTAACTCTATTAATATTGATGATATGATTAAAACACTTGTAAAATTACATAAAGATAATTTATTTAAAAATGTCAAATATGATAGATTTGGTTCTCTACTTAGGTTAGTTCTAAAAGAGAACTATGTTTATCATAATGGTAATTATTATCTACAGATTAAGGGTCTGACACAAGGTGGCCCTGCTAGCAACTGTCTTGCTAATTTATATTTAGATTATTTTGAAAATAGTTTCACAGACAACTTAGAATATCACTTTTTTCGCTATATAAATGATCTAATCATTTTTGGCAAGCAAGATAACTTTAAACCTAACATTAATTTTTATCCACAATATCTTAATTTAATTTAGACAAATAGTAACAATTATGAAGCAAATTTTCTTGATATAGAAATTAAATTAAAAGATAATAAAATAGTTACTAATATTTATGATAAACGAGAAGACTTTCATTTCAATATTATAAAAGTACCGCATTGGGAGAGTAATGTGCATGTTTCTACATTCAGAAATATTGTTATTAATTACAAACAACGCAATAAATTTCTAATTTCAAATACATCAGAAAAAATAAAAAACTATAAACATTTTACTAAATACTGTTTAATTCAAAAATACCCAATTAATTTCAATAGGTATTTGAATAAAGAAATTCTAAATAGTAAGGATTAAATTTCCATAGTTTTAACAGGTTATTATTATAAATTTATTATTCTTACTAGATAGTTTTAGATACCCCCAATTTCTAATTTTAAATAAAATTACTTTTTTAAAATTTATTATTATTTTTAAATTATATAATCTTAGAGTCCCTAAGATAATGGTAGTATATTAACAATTCTTAATTCATTATTTCTATTCTTTTCACACTTTTGCTAAGTGCTACTTTTCAGCCATTGCTTTACTTTGAATTTGTATTTGGGTCCAGAATCTGGCAATAACTTGTTTATTGTACTCAGATTTAGCGCGGACTCTGCATTTCTGTATGCAATTTTTAGGTAAGTTACCTTTTTTCTCATAATGTATTTAGATTCATATCCATTATTTTCAATAGATTTTTGCTCCGTATTACTCGTATTAACAGAAAGGGGGTAGGTTGGCTGACCACAAAACATGTTCAACCTCACTTTTATATATATATAAAAAAGATTTTTTATATACAGTGGTACCTCGACATACGAGTGCCCCAACATACGAGTAGTTGCCCCATTGGCGTAACAGAGAACATTAGAGCCACCTGCAAAGTCAGATTTGGGACCCCAAACCGAATCTTACATTGGATACGTACTTGGCGTCAGTCAGACTTTGGGCCCCCAACTATCCCACCCCCTGCAATGTGGGAGTGTACGTTACGCCACTGAGTTGCTCATGCGATGAACATGGATTTTCTATGTCCAAGCTCCAAATGGGCATTTTTTGGCTTTGAGATATACTAATGGTCATCGCGAAAGCCTAACGAATTGGGAATTGAAGCTTTTTGAATGGTATTGGAGATTTTGACGGTATCAGTGAATACGGGACAACAGGACGATTTCTCCTTTATACTTTACAATCAAAATGGTTGCTTCAACAAGATTCGTGGTAATTTTTTTTAATGACCAAACGTGTACCGTTACATAATCTATGTAGATTTAAGTTTTAAGAATAATCAGTGAACCAATCTTCAACCGAAGATTGTGAGATGGCATTCCTAATATATCCAGGGAACACAAAAACTTTACAGTTTCGTTTTCATCAACAATAGTGTCGATTGATGTAAAAGGCATTAGATCACCTGACAACACCTCTGTATATGGAGGTTTATTTCGTCAACACATCAATTTTTTTTCTGCCAAAATTAACAGGATTACAGAGTTATATCGGATATATACTTGATAATTACATAGTATATCCGGGACGGCACTCTCAATCAGTTCCTTTTCTTGTATGAACAATAGTACAGAAATTGTCTGGCAATTCAATATATAGTGCATTTTGATGCAGTTCAGTTTCACTGTTTCCAATATCCAGCAGTTGGTTAGAAAATATTTGCACTGATTGATAACCTTGCAATTGAACTCGCGTGTTTATGGTCAATCGAAGTGTTTCAACATTTCGCCATAAAAACGATTGTTTTAATCTCGTGAGCAAAAGTAAAGCAGACCTGCAGTGTCTGTCGAAAATCCCCAGAGAGTAATACGACAGCACCAACAAATATTTTTAGTTGCCATTTAAATCTTACAAAGTTCTATGTGAAGCTTCGAGTGAGTGTTTATGGGCCATAGCACACTCATTGCAGATTATGATTGAACTCCTTTGCAATACCGTAGCCATTCCAATTTTTATTAATGTTACACATTGCATCTGGTTTCTCAAGAATGTCTAATGACAGCTGGAATTCTAATGACAGTTAAATGTTCACCATTTAACAAAGTGGCAGCAATGCCTGAAGATACAATTGCCAATGCAATTTTCTGTTCATCATATTTTCGGAAGGCTGCGCCTGAAAGTTTAGTAGCTATAGGGAATAAAAATACGGACATGGGACTCGAATGCAAAGCCCTTTAAACTCATTCCGGCAATATCTAATCAATTTTTTTTTTTTTTGAAATCCGAATCCAGATTCTCGTTTCCTATCCCGAAAATGATCAGAAAAGTACTTTTCCCGCTCTAAGACTTTTCAGGAAAGCTCCCGTCACGGTCCGCGTAATAGACAGTCATCCAGAATTATCCGGCCAAGTTACGACAATTTCTCATATCGGATATCAGTTTCAGATTCCCTGTTTTAAAATACGCCAGGGACCAAGTTTTCGCGTTTCAAGGCTTTTAAGGTCAGGCCCTGTCAGGGTGTGTCTAAAATACGGTAGGCCAGGGATGGCGAACCTTTTTGAGACGTGGGTCAAATTTTGTTCATATTTTTTTTAGTACTAGCTCGTGGCTCACTAATGTCCATTTGGATCAGAGTTAAATTAAAGAATTTTTAACTGAGCATTTTTAAAACTAAACATCTTTAAAATTCAATTACTTTAACGAGTAAAAATAAGCGAGGTTTGACGATTTAAAATTATTTAGTAGGGCTAAAAAATCTTAAATTTTTGGTGTAAATGGCAATGAGTGTTTGAATGAACAAGGAGTAACGAAAATTACTTACTATTTATATTGTAAAGTGTTATCAATTAGTATATATTCATATCGTTAATAATATTATTCGGACTCCAATTGCCACCTTCCCTTGCATTTTTTCTGACACAGATATTTTTATACATATATATACCTGCATTTTTTTGATGAAATGACAAAATCTAGCTCTGTTAAAGTTGCATGCAATTACATTCCATATTCTATCAAATTATTTGGAAGAGTCAAAAAAGGAAGACATTTTTACTGGGTCTAATACCATGTCTGTTTTTAGAAATACATGCTTTTATAATTGAAGGGAAAAAATTTTCTGTTGCAATTTTACTCCAGACATTTCTTAACGATAACATTTTTGAGTTATATATATTTGTTGAAAATAAAGAATTAATAATTGGGGCAAATTATGATTTGAAAGTGATTTAAAATTAAAAATTAAAAAATGGATATTTATAAGACATTAAAGCTAATATCTTTTTTCTTTTATCAAACGTGGTTAAATCCGGGAATCCCAACAATTTATTTACTAAAAGATAATATGAGCATATTTTTATTAATAAAATGAACAAAAAATAATTAAGGAATTAATTCGCAAACGATATCCGAAGACAAATAAAGCGATTTTAATGCAATAAAAAAGTCAGCTTCTTAAGTGAAAACGGTGGGCGAAAGCAGAGTAATGCTTTGCAGACACAATAAATACGTCAGATTTCTAAATGAAAACGGTGTCTATAGACAAAATAAAGCTATGTGACAGTATCCTGAGCAAAGACAGTTTATTGAGACAGGGTAAAGCTATGCGTCAGTATCTGTAATGAATGATGGTGTCCAAAGACAAGGTAAAGGTATACGGATACAATATGAACGTAAGCTTCACAAGCGAGGACAGTTTCCAAAACAGAGTAATGCTATGAATCAGCCTCCTAAATGAAGACGTCCAAGACAGGTAAAGCTATGAGTCAGCTCCTAAAGAAAAAAAAGATATGAGTCAGCATCCTAAATGAAGACGGTCTCCAAAGACAGGGTAAAGCTATGAGACAGCATCCAAAATGAGAACGGTTTCCAAAGAAACGGTAAAACTTTGAGTCAACATCCTAAACGAGGATGGTCTCCAAAGACGGGGTAAAGGTAAATGGTCACAATTAAAACGTGAGTTTCCTAAGCGACAACGGTTTCCTAAGACACACACAAAAGGTACAGCTATATTAATATAATGAAAACTTCAGATTCTACCGTTTTTACTCAGAAAGGCTTTAATGATATAATCGATTCTAAATCGTACAGTATTACTGAGTTTGAACTTGTTTTTAGTAATTTTTAGACAGTTTTAAATGAAAAAAAAAAGATTTTGATCTATCTCAGTAGTGATATAGTTTATTAGTTCATCAACTTTTCAAATAAAAGTAATTGAGCTATTGAAGGCTGTATATGCCATTAAATTTATCTAATTAAATAGGAACAAAAATTTAAGTCCGTACCAATCAGAAATCATTTCAATTCTTCAAGCTTTTAAGGTCCCACGGCATACTTGAAATAGTAATATACCAAAATCTAGACTTCGCTCTTTTGGCCAATTTCATTTTTTTAAGGATTGAATTTCTTATTTCATACCTTAGTTAAGATTTTACTGATTTCGCCCGGTGGGAAATGTGATATATCTGGTAAAGACTCAACAACTTTTTCTCAAAAAAGTAATAAATTGCGTGGTGAATTCCAACTCTGTCAGGCAGAATTCTTTTTTAATGGTAGTAAATAGCTAATTTCTACAGTTTTATTTTTAATAAATGATTTCGTAGTTTTTTTCACTTCCCATAATGAAGTTGCTTTTTAGTATTTAATTCTTCTTTCAGCCTCAAATGATTTATTTATTTATTTTTAATTTTTTACTGCTTTCGCTTATTTTAATTTCTTTTTTTACAATCATTTGAAATTCTTCATATTCAATTTCCCTCTTCACTTTTCTGCGCCGTTTTACTTGGAAAATAAAGGAAAATTTTTTATTACACTTTTTAAATCGTTTTAAATGGTTGTAATTCTACAGTTCTCAGTTGTTTCATCAAGTTTCAGTAATATTTTTTTATTCTTCATCTTTCGCGAGGTGCAAGGCGACCATCATGAATAAAATCTACATTCCGTCTATAGCCTGTTTGAAGCGATTTTAATCACGCTTAAGACTATAGCAGAATACAAATAAATTAGCGTAGATTTAGAAGAATTAAATATTGCACTTAAAAAAATGTGTGCACTTGAAATAAACGAAAGATTTAATTACTATATTTAGATGATCAAAACACAGTAGTTGCATTCAAAATCGTGGCAAAAGAGTTTTACTTATGTAGACGCCACCCTAAGAATACGAATAAGTACAAATCTATATGTTGTCTTGCATTTCCGTTACTTTTCTTATTCTTCTAAGCTCCATAGACTTCCGGGTACTTACGTATTAGACCATATTTTTGGTAATACTTCACTGCGTTCACTTTCGAAGAAAGTAAAAAGTAAGTTCCCAATTTTAATCATTTTTCACAACAGAATAAGAGAATAATAATACAAAAGAATTAACCAATTAAAATAATATTATCTTCAATCCATGTTATTGTGCTTGAACATGTGCGAGAAAAGTACAAACTATAAAAGAAGAGTAATTTCGAGCATGGCTAGCAAAATTAGTGCGTTTGAATAAGCGTAGGAATGGTATTCCTTTATTGGTGGTAGATCGAGCCAATTGGCGACGTTATTCGATTCGATGTTATAATACTTTATACGTATTGTACTATCCATACATAATATGTATCTCAATCATCACCATAGATATTTATCAATTTATTAATACATTTGTTGGTTCTTTGCATCAAAATTACAATTATTTTTGAGGAAAATATTTTTAAAAAGTATTCTTTAAAAAAGTTAAATTTGGGCGCACGGTTTGCGTTAGTTTTTTTTTCAGTACAGTACTGTGCGAATTAATTGGGACAAACACAAAATTTTTACAAATGTTGTTTAATTAGTATAGTTCAACTTACATGCATGGTATAGCAATCTAATACAAAATATGTCCTCCTCTAGCTTGAATGAGATCCTGTACACGGTTTGGCATAGATTCCACTAAATTAGAACATAAAGTTTTCATCTCGTTATCACGAAGCCAAACTTTTATAACATTCTCAATCGTTGTTTTCTTTGTTGGGCAGTCCATTTTACTCTCACACGTCACTTTACAATGGTCCACAAATTTCAAAGGCATTTACATGAGAATTACCAGGCAATTCCAAAATCATTATTTTCTGTTTTTGAAAAAAAAATTCGTTGTGTTAGCTTAGAAGTATGGATGGAGCAAAATCTTGTTGAAAGATACCAACACCACCAGCGAACGTTTGCATCATATGCACAATTTTACTTTCTATTATAAAAATGTATTGTTTAGAGTTCATCATCCCTTCAGCTGATACTAAGCTACCAGGTCCTCCAGAAATAAAATAACCCCAAAACATCTGTTTCTGAGGGTTCTTAACTGTTTGAATAAGATGTTCTCCGCCACTTCACCTGACAAATCTTGGTCGAAACCCTTGAACAAAAAATGCGTTTCGTCGCTGAATACAACCTTCTTCTAATCTTGTGCAGGCCGGGATTGATATTTCCTGGCCCAATCCAAAAGTTTTTTCTTCATTGCAGGTGTTAAAAACTGTTTATCGATTGGTTTTCTTGCAAATCTCCCAGCTTTAATAAGACTTCGTCAAACTGTGATGAATCAACGCTCACACCAGTAGCTAATAATTCTCTCTGAAGATCTCTACATGTTTTGTAAGGATGCATTGTACTATTTCGTGTAAGAAACTTGTCTGTTCGAGACATGGTATTGCATTTGCGTCCACGTTTATTCTTTCATTTGGGAGACAATGTACCAAAATTCTTTTGCTGATTAATAATCCAAGAAACACTGGATTTTCCAACTCCAACAGCTGTAGCAATGTCCCTCACAGTCATAGAAGTATGCTGACTAAGGGTAACTAGTTTTTTCATTGATATAAAATTATTTTATAAAAATCCCATACATATGATATATATTTTCAATTTTTACTGTGGAATCAATATTTTCTGCAAGATTTTCACGCAATTTTTCCTTCTAATTCAGAAATTAAATCTTCAAATTTTGTTTTCCCACTACGCTGCTTCGAAGCTCAACTAACTCCATTTCTAAATTATCGATACCTAGCCACATAAATTCGGTTAACTCCATTGTTTCAAATTCTATTTTGTATGGATATAAAATAAAGTGAAATGTATTTTCCAAACTTTTAAATTGATTGAATCTCTCTTTAAATTCTTGTTTTATTTCCATCATATTCATTACATATTTTTTAATTGCATTTTCTTAAATGTTAACAGAGTTTTCAAAAATTATTGTTGTTTGAAAATGTTTTTGTAATTGAGGAAAATATTTCATGATTTTAATTTCCAAATCCTTAGTAAAGATGTCAAGTTTCGTCATAAATGTTTTAATATTTTGAAACATTGTTAAAACAATTAATCCATGTTTTTTATTCAGTTCATTAAAATTCTGACTGATGTCTCATAGAAACATTTAATCAGTTGATTAATGTATATTGGATAATTCATCGATACTATTGTCTTTTTCAATTAAAAAGATCTTAATTTCTTCTAATAACGTTACAAAGCGATGAAGGACTTGACCGAAACTAAGCCATTGCACGTTGTTGTATGTCAAAATCCCTGAATATTGGCATTCAATTTCTCTAAGAATTGTACAAATTGCCTTTTATAAAGAACTCCTGAGTTTATATAAAGTTGGTTATTTTTAAAACAACTGGAAAATGTTTTTAAACATACTTCGCAAATAAAACTTGCTGTGTATTATACAATCAATTCAATCAGGAAATGAGATATTTTGCTTAAGATGCTGAATAAATCCAATGTTTTCCCCTACCATACTAGGTGCACCGTCTGTTGTTACAGAAACTATTCTCTGAAAGTCAGCATCCATTTCTTTAAATGCAATATCAAATTCTGCAAAAATATCAAGACTGGTACACTTTCCTTTCAACGTTATTCTTCATTAACTCTTCTTTCATTATATTTCCAAACTTATACAGACCAAAACTGCAAATTGTGCATAACCATTTATATTATTAATCTCATCTAATGCAATTGAATACATTTCTGCAGAATTTAAGGCGTTATGTATTTGCGCGAAAAAATATTTTTTTCCAATTCTATTACTAATTATATTGCGACTTATAGGAAACTCATTTATACGCTTTATAATCAAGCATTTTTCTTTAAAATCAGCAAACAATGTAGAACTACATTCTAAAAACGCTTTTTTTTTACAAATTCTTCTTCTGAAGAGGTTTTCTGTTGCGAGCAATGCAATGGGCAACTTGAAAACTAGCAGCTGTAATGTTATTTTTTGGAACCAAAAAAGTTTTTTTAAACACTGCTTTGAGAAAAATTCTCTCTTTTTTTCTTTTGTAAAAATATGTTTTTCTTTCTTCATCTGTCGACATGCCGAGATTAGAATGCAACGTTTCAAAATGTCTTTTTACATTATATGAACGTGCAGTCACTTTTTCATTACAAATTATACGTATAACCATTTTATTCATTTCAATTCCTTCATATTTATCAAACCATTCAGCTTGATATGGCCTGGAACTTGTATGGCTTGTTTTTAATTTTTTAACCGTCGACATAGTACAGGGCTACAATTAAAAATATTTATATTTAGAATACAATAATTCGAGAAGAAATTTTGTATAACATACCTATATATATAATACACATACACATTACTTTTAAATGCGTTCGAAATGTAAGTTCAACACTGGTACTGATTGGTGAAGCGCCTTAAATTGCGAGCCAAAAATCGCTATTATCGAGAATAAGAGACGTGTGCATGGCTCCCATTGGCATCTCACAAGGTGAAACAGTGAGGGAACGATACAAGTGCTATGGAAGTCTCTTTCTACAAACATAACTGAACATAACCTTACAAAAGTGCATTTCATCCGAAGAAAGTGCTTTAAATATGGTTATTTGCTTTGGTTTGTCGATTTTTTTCAACAAAATGTGAGTAAAATTATACAATTTATTTGATATTTTGTAAGCACTTTTGCTTTATTTCAAGTACTACATATTTTCATATACATTTGTTGTCATTTGCGTAGCTTTGGAACTGTAATGATCAACTGAAGGTTATAGAAATAATTTAAATTTATTTTGTGTCAATGTAGTGCTTGAAAAATACAAATAGAATAAAAACAATCCACACAAGTTAGAAGAACTAAATAAACCCACCTAAACAAACAAGTGGTTGTCCAGCAATCGTGGGTCAGTGGCTGACCCACGGGTCATAGGTTCGCCATCACTGCGGTAGACCGACATTATCCGGCAAAGTTATGGGTTTTATTGTTATTCAATTTGAAATTCGGATTCCACGCCCCGAAATATACCAGGCACTAAATTTTCCAGCACCTTGGTCTACAAAATCTGCCTCTGCAGGCATACGCGCATTCCGACATTTTGCGAATGTTCCTGTTTTCCGGATTCTACACATTTCCGGCAATAAAAAAATAATGACATCAAAAATTGAGATAAAAACTATCCTATGTTTTAAGTTGACCGAAATGACACACAATATGGAAAATTATGTTGCGATTGGTTGAGTAGTTTCAGAGTCCATTGCGAACAAGCATCGTGACACGGGATTTATATATATGTATATATATATAAATCCCATGTCCAGTTTTTCCAATCAATTTTCCTTTCACTGTTATATATTTCATGTTAAATAAATAATTATTTGAATAATTATAAAAAGTTATTTGAATTATTATTAATTTAGTTTAAATATGAAACAGATATCACGCAAATATATATATATTTTTTCGTTTTCAAATCCTATATCATAGGTGGACTTCCTCCGATGAAGAATTTTAACCCTAAGAAGGTCTAACACAAG
This sequence comes from Trichonephila clavata, assembly GCA_019973975.1. Taxonomy (NCBI): domain Eukaryota; kingdom Metazoa; phylum Arthropoda; class Arachnida; order Araneae; family Nephilidae; genus Trichonephila; species Trichonephila clavata. The sequence goes on from BMAO01024186.1 coordinate 87,832, forward strand.
AAGGGAATTAAAGTGAATGAATGAACATTAAGGTCGTACTGTTCAGCTACACGAGGGCTTTGGACGACGGGCCTCGTAATTTTGAACTCTGGTCAAGTGACAAGGACGACACTAGAGTTAGCACCCCTACTCCCAACTTCCACACCACACAAAAGAGAGGATGTTTGAGCTTCGACATATTTAACGTGCATCGGCCCCCTCTGCATGGCGGTTCTTCAGGGGTACTAGGCTCGAACTCATAACACGCCACCCAAGAGTCTGTTAACTTCCGCGGTCACAAGGAATCGGAGTAAAGATTTTACATAGAAAGCCCGAAACAATCAAGAATATAGTCTGCTTTTGCCTGATGATATTATATTTAATATAGCCAATATTTTTTCTTGGTCTCAATAGAAGTATAATTATTAAAGCACAAGTAGTTTAGGTGAGATCTCATTACATTTCAAAGAATGTAGCAGAGCTAGTTGAAAGTCTATACACGAAAACATGTATGTGTTAGTTTATTAATTATTCGTATATGAAAAAAAGCGTAAAATTGCCTTTGTATATGGATACATGATTTTGCTATATGCTAGGAATACAATACCTTGCTCTTTATATATTCATAAGTTTTAATTCTTTCTTTTTTTCAAAGTTATTGTGAAGTTAAACAAAACGATAACTTTTTAACGAATGTTGAACTTTAAAACATCGAACTCTCTCGCATGGAAATTCCTGTATATTTCTTTAAGTTTAATTAATTATTATAAACTTAGGAATATTTAATGCATTAAATTATATCCTGTTTCATTTGAATTACAAGTGAATATTTGACTGGGAATTAAATTAACTATTCCAAAGAAAGAGATGGGAATTGTAAGAATTTAAATGGATTATACGTATGACAATATCACAAATAGATAAATAAATCATAAAAATAATTTCTATACTGCCAAATACCTTTAAAAATGTCGTTATTTGAAAATTATCTGCAAATAACTTACAATTTTAAAAAAACAAAAAACACCCTTTTTTCGAACTAAGCTATAATTTAACCTCTTAGTCGCTAAATCTGAAATTAGTTACCAGATGCGGGATGGGATTTGAAAATGGGAAATCGTTAATCCTGATGATCCTGATCAGGACAATGGGAAAAAATTATTAAATTATTGTATTATCATAGGTCCTGGACTAGTGTGTGAGCAAAATTTCGAATTAATCCAACTTTTTAAAGTGGGTCAAAATAGAGTTCAAAGATTCCGTTACATACAAGTGAAGCTTATAAAAGGGTGTTAAAAAACTAAGCTCTTTAGTCAAAATTGAACAATAAATGAGGAAAAATACAAAGTGTTTTAAAATTGTTTCTCTATGCAACTTTTCTTCAAGATGTTGTGATATTTATGTATACATAATTTTTTTAGTTTTAAATTATACTAGTTTTAAAATCCTTTATATATCTAATCAAGATTGTTCTATAAAAGAACTCTTGATTTAATTTTAAAAAAAAAACATGGAAAAAATCCATTTCAGATTATTATTGACGTCTAATCCCTTGTTTATTCATTTTTTGCTAATATTAGTCAATAAACTAATCTGTTATTACAAATAAACTTTAAAAATGTTACTTGATAAATATCAAAAATAATTTATCAGGTTCAATAGTTTTTCATTTTCAGTCTGAAGAGAAAATATTCCTGTATTAGTTTTAAAAATAGCAAAAAATCAACGTTATTCACCACATTTATAAAATTAAATCTTCATATGTTGTTACTTAACAACTTCGTCAGTAATTCATGGATTATTCTACACTCAAATAAGAGATGAGTAAAATGCAAAATTAAAATCATAGTTGTTTTATACTTTATTTCAACCCTCCGAATTTGTAAGAGAAGATAAATTTGACTGCATTGAAAAACTTAGAATAATATTGAATTAACGTATTAAAACAAAGCCACAGTAACGCGTGGCTGTGGGTCAGCTAGTATTTCTGTATTTGAAATCTGAAAGGATACAATTTTTTAAAAATATCCTATCATGTAATATAGTTTATAATTGTATTTTATCGTTGATTATTACTACTAATATTGTAGAGAATTAGGCATATATAAAAATTTAACATATACGACTTTTGAAATGATCCTTTTAACTGCTTGTTAAAGGAACTTCGATTTGAGTAATATTTACAAAAACTATGGAAAGTATATATATATTTAGAAATAAACATAGAAGCAAAGAAAAAGTAATGTAATGTAATATAAAAGTAATGTTACGTAAGTATCAATGATGCTTTAAATGAGAATTATAATAAAACAGGCAGTAATAGTATAGAAATCTGATTGACATTACTCACTTAACTCTTAGTAATGATACATAGCTGAGCAAGCTGAACTCTTAAAGAGTATTGTTTTTGTCACCGTCATGGCATATTTTTATATCACTAAAAGCGGTAAAGATGAGTAGAGCATACATCAAATTTCTTGGAAATTTCTTTTCGTATCTTATCAAAACCCACTATTAGTTTGAAATTATTTTTTTTAAAATACACTCAACTTAATAGCACTGAAAACAATGATAACAGGTTCTTTAATCATTGTTTTCTTATCAATGGTTTAGGTTTAAAAGGATTATGTGTCACAGAGACTAGCTTTGTAGTTCTTTTTACTTTTCTATATCTCACAACAAGTAGATACTTCAAGTAATACATCTTGTCAATATATGTTGATTTTGAAATCAAAGAAATGGAAAATTTATAAATTTTACAAAAAAGTGCTTTAAATCATGGGTTTTAAGCGAATAAAAGTAATCTATAAATTGTTAATCGTTTTGATTTTCTCTTGACTTTTAAAATATTTTAATTTTTAACTACTATTTAAATTTTTCTTTCGTTCTTTTGTGTTATGAAATATCTTGCAAGTTAAAAATATTTCATTGTTTTATACATAAAGAGCTGTGTTTCTTATAGTTTGCATGATTTTGTTTCTCTAATGTATTCATATTTATTTACACATTTTTATCAGTCATTTGAAAATATTTTCAACACCAACTATGCCATTCATAAACTTTTTCTTCCAAATGGTGCTGTGGATTGGTAAATACTGCAGACCTATGATAATTTTTATGTCATGGACAGACACTAAATGCAAGTCACCATAAGGAGTAGTTCTTAACAAAACACTTAACATTTATTTTATCCAGTATTATGAGGCCTGGTCACCTTCAGTTGGGAGAGCTACTTTCGAGAGTATGGAGTGTTTGTAAGCAAAAACAATGTTTCTACTTACATAAGCGTTCAGACACTCTCTGGTGGTTACAAAGAGAACTCGTTGGGGAATTCTTAACAACCTAGTACATTCCCCGGAGCTGGTATAACTTTTTGGTGTGGCACCGTACAGACGGATACAAATTTTTTTTTTTTTGTTGACATAATGTAATTTTGAAGCTCAGTTTCCTTCCCAGAGGGAGATATATGAGCTCTGACAATGCGAAATTGTACTAGGAATTTAATTTTGCCTAGAGCACCAAGCCAAATAGGCACTCTAAAGATCCGTAACATTCTGCGTAATCATACGGCATGGACGCTGTCAACTTTTTCATCATAAAAATACACCGACTTGGACCGGAGTCGAACCCTTAACTTGGGTCTACAATGCCAGCGCCTAATCAACTCCGCCACCAAGCCTTTTTTCATTCATAAACTATTTTTCAGATAGTCCGTCTATATTTCAAATGAAAATCTTAGCAGATATTTATATGAAACTTGGCGGACAGGTTTAATTTCCAGTGGCAGATAAACAATTAAAAATATTTAATACATGTTTATCAAGTAGTATTAAATTGAATTTTATCAAAAATAAAAAGTAAAATTTTCAAAGAAGGATGAGAATAACAAAGTTTTCACTCAAGAACAATACGATCGCTTTATTTTCCAAAGCGGCACGTAAAAGATGAGGACTACAATCTTCTGATAGGAGAGCAAATACTATTTCTAATAGAAACTTTAGATATTGGGTGTATTGATGTGTCACTTTTTGACGCATCAATACAGTAAGTGGAAAAATTAATTTATAACTTAAGAAATTACAAACTCTCCGTTGTCTTAGACATTCGCTTGATTCGTCTAAATATCGTTAGTATGGTTTTTCATGAGATAGAATATTTTCTGGTATCCCAAAACATTTACAGAAAAGGCTATCAGATGTATTTTTCCTTGTAGTAGGGGGAAACTGATAGAGATCATACTGTTGCAGCGTACGTTAGTTCTGGTCATCAAATGGAGATGGCTTGTTTGTTTCTGATTAAGTACTCAATTGATACTGTGTTGCTTTATCAGTATATCCTATACACTATGTAAAAAGGTAAAATATGATATAAAAAGGTTTTCTGCAAGCATCACTAAAATTACTATTTATGATGTACAGAATTTGATATTAAACTTCTGCTACCGACTGGGTGGCGTAGTTGGTTTGTCGTTGGCCTTTTGCACCTAAGGTTGCTGGTTCGACCCCAGCCCCGTGATGAAGAAAACGACAGCGGCCATGTCGTATGATTATGCGGCATTTAAAAAATCCCTTGAAGTGCCCATTAGGCTTGGGTGCTTACGGCAAAACTAAATACCTAAGTTCAATTTCGTATCGTCAGAGCTCAGGTGCCTCCATCTGGGGAGGTAAATTACTTGCGGCCATTGGTATTGCCTATACGCTGCCGCACTAAAAAGTGATACCAGTTCCTAGGGAATGAACTAGGTCTGCAAAGGTAAAAAATACCAATACGCAGCCCCATTAGAAAAAAAAACTTCTGAAAGTAGAAAGGACATTTATTATTGCTGTTTTGCTTCCTATTATTTTATTAAAAGATATGGGATGTTGCTTGACGTCAAAAATCGTCACTTAATTGATAATTTTACATCGTGCAATAAATATTGTAATGCAAGAAATGGTTATTCTGGAATTACAATTGTAACTGGGAAAATTCGTCATTTCACAGATTCTAATTTAATTAATCTGACATTAAACGCTAAACCTAAAGGGCAATATAGGACACATTGCATCCTTACTAGAGGTTCGTCTGTTTTTTCACGCACTTGTAGATCGACTCCTGATAATTTGAAGGCTGTTCAGGGTATTTCGAGACCGTGTAAAAATCCCTGGCCTAGCTCAATTCGTTTTCCCCCAAAACAACGCACCCGTGTTACTTTTTTAAATGTGGATATTATCTCAAGTTAAACGTTCTTAGTGGAGCATATCGTTAAAATCTGTGGCATATTGAAGTTTTTTTTTAAAAAAATTAAGCCATCGAAAATGCCAATGAAATGGGAGGATATTTCAAAAAACCGCACAAAGAACTCCCATAGGTTTACTTGAATTTTTGTACACGCCTTTCGTATTTAAAAAGTGCTACCCAAAATTTTCAACGTTTTATCGGTCTACCGTATTTTAGACACACCGCGGCAGGGGCCAGCCTTAAAAACCCATGGAGCGTGAAAACTTGGTCACTGGCGTATTTCAAAACGGATAATCTGAATCTGATATTCAATCTGAGAAATTATTGTAACTTTGCCGGATAATTCTGGACAACAGTCTATTACGTAATTCGGGGCAGAAGTTTACCCTTAAAGTCTAGGTGCAGGAAAAGTGCTTTTTCTGATGTTATTTGAGATGGTGAACGATAATATGAAATCAAATTTTACAAATACCTGTAACTTTGCCAGATAATACCAGAGGACCTAAATATTCGCAAATAGCAGCACCAGCCTAACTTGCCATCGTAGAGACGCAAAAAGGGGGTTTTGGACGTATTTCGGGACTTTCTGATCCGAATATTCTCAATCCAATTCAAGATAATTCCATCACTACGTCGAATAATGCCAGTCCAACGTATTTGCACGAACCATGGCAGTGGATTACTTTAAAATACTTGAGGTGTGAGAAAAGGCTTTCCTCGTGTTTTCTGGGTGGAGAAAAAGAATCTGAAATCAGATTTTAGAAACTCCCATAACTTTGTCGGATAATGCCGAGGGGCCATAATGTCCCCCTTCAGGGACTGAGCTTACAGTAGTAGGGATGTGAAAGTGGGCACCGAGTGCTTCTAATGAATGGAGAACGAGAACCTGGATCCGTATTTCAAAAACTTCCGTAAGTTTTCTGGTCAAGCGGTCAGCTAGTATATATATATATATATATATATATAATGAATCTGAAAAACATTTTGAACCCTAAAGTATGATACAATGTGAATGTAACAAACTCACCAGTTTCAAAAATATCGAAATATTACGCATTTTCTTCACAAGTACAGCCTTGGTTTCTCAGATACGAATATCAGGCCACGAATCCTGTGCAAATGCAGAATCGCTCTGAGCTGTAATAAGGGCAGTTTTGGCCTTGGGTGATTCAGATGTTGTATAACTTCTCTTGATTCTTTGTATTCACAGTCTAATTAATTTCGCCTATTAGGGAGCCCTTTTAGTAACAGGTCTTGATGGATAAAAGGAAGGCAGAAGAGCTTTGATAAGTTATTCCTCTTTCAACGATAACTTAGGAGTAGTGTATTTAGTTCTTTTTGTCAGAGAAATAATTTATATATGTCTTTATTTTTAAGTTCGGATTAATAGTCTTTTTTACCGTCGTATCTGGCAATGAAAAAAATCAGATGATGGATTTAATGAATTGCCTTAGAACTGTAGAACCAGCTAGGAAAAATAAAAATAAGAACAATGGAATGAGCGGGATAAGGACGTTTAATATTTTCACCTTCTGAAATGCACATAAAATTATTTAATTTGTAATATATTTTAATCATGGTGCAATAATTAACATTATAACACAAACACAAAGACGTATAATATTTTGCTACGTGTTGGTAATTCCTGAACATATAAGAAACTAAAAAATTTCTAGCAAATGCCGACAAACCGGTATTGAAACTTGTGAATACCGGTATTTCGAAACTGTACAAATGGCTCAAAATAACTTTATTCGGTATCCCGGTATTGCAATCCCTAGCTGGGATCCAAATTTTAAGTATCTAGCTTATCGGGAAGTTAGTTTAAAATGAATTATAAAATTCTACCCGGGCAGACAGACAAGCATCTTCGGGGTCCGGGTCAAGTCTCTATTTAATCGAAAAGTTAGTTTAAAATCAGTTACAAAATTTCACCCGGACAGACATACAAGAAAGTGAGTTAATAAAAAAAAACATGGCAACCCGGTAATCCCTCTTTGACCTCAGAGCCACGAATTTGAATAAATAGACGCAACTCCACCCGTTCTATCGACAGGTGGTCTTTGTTCGTGTGAATTCGTGTAAGTTCCGGAGTTTGTCGAAACTTACACGAGGACCGCCTCTTCGGGGGCCCAGGTCAAGACAAGAACTTTTCTTCACATTTTTATGCATTGTCATCCACTTCTGAGCTATGGTCCAAATTTCAAGTCTCTAACTCATCGGGAAGTTAGTTTAAAACCAATTACAAAATTCCACCCGGACCGACAAGAAAGTGAGTTAATAAAAACATGGTAAAAATAGCGAAATTTCAGAAAGGTCAGCTCAATATTTTCAATCAAATCTTGATGACTTGCTTTGTGAAAAAAAAACTATATTTTAAATATCTTCTAAAAATAACTGTTCAATTGAATTTCTTACAATAATTCCTATTTTTTTTAAATAAAGAATGTAAAATGTTTCTAGTTAAAGTTTAAAAAATAATATGAAATATATAACGATACGTACGCATAATATACAAGGTAAACAAAAAAGTTCTTGCCATTTGCGCGTTTCCATTGAAAGAAGTGAAAATAAGTATGTAAATTCGTGTATAACGTGACTTAGAAACAGCCAGTCGAGAGTAGGAATATCAGTTGTTGTCCACTGCTCACATTCATCAATCGGAACTCGTACAGTAGCAAAGCGAAATGGCCATATCGAAAGAGCTCGTTCGGGTTGTTTACTTTACGACTTCAAAGTAGACTTGTCAACTAATGCATCAAGTCGTCGAATATGTCAAGCGTTTGGGGATAGTGCTGTCAATGAACGTACTGCAAGGCATTGGTTTCAAAAATTCAGGTCGGGAGATTTGTCCCTTTGTGATAAAGCTCGAACAGGACGTCCCAGGCCTTGGATGAGGAACTCCTGCAGGTGGCCATTGAGGAGGACAGTAGTCAAACGTGTGTTGAACCTACTAGACAATTCAACACTTCCAGTGAAATGGTTAGACTTCATCTGCACCGCTTAGGTAAGGTACAGGCTGAGCAAGAGGGTTCTTCACACGCTGTTGGAAGTTCATAAGCAACAACGAGTAGCAGCCTGTTTATCGTTGCTTTCTCGCCACCGTAGCACATCCATATTCAATCGGGTGCTGACCAGTGACGAGAAGTGGGTCCTGTATGACACACCCAAGCGTTCCAAACATTGGTTGTCATCTCAGGATACTGTCCCGCACAGCGCAAAACCACCTATGCACCCACGCACGATTATGCTTTGTGTCTGGTG